>PITA01032176.1:0-14250 GCA_004023965.1 Spilogale gracilis
ACTATCCTAAGAAACTATCTTAAAGAACTTTATAAAGATGTTCATCAAAGCATTTTTATGCACATTGAATATGCAATCAAACTGTGTATAATTATAATACTGTATATTAAAAATTATGGGTTCTGATAATACTTTTAAAAAACTGACCTTTGCTTAAAATCATTCCTTTACTTTCTCAATATCACTGAAGGCAGAGATCATTCCAGTGAACTAGTCATGAACTGGCAGCCAAAACTTCAGGCTGAAGAAATTACTTTGTTGTTCTTTGCTTTCACAAGAAAGACAAATTACAGAAAAATAAGATCAAGCAAGGAAATTTGTTTTCAGAGGAACCTCTTGCACACAACACTGTGGAGTCACTCATTTCATCCCAGTCTCCTACTTTTGTCTTCATCTTTGTCTTGGTATCAAAGAGCCCTTAGGGTCAGAGTGATGACGTGGAGAAGGACATGGAGAAGGTCTGCAAGATCCACCCACATCTAAGGAACATTACATTCTACATCCAGAGAGCAAACAAGCTGGCTTTACAAAGATTTCCAATATCCACTAACAACTTTTTAGAAGTTGTTTCTGTTTACGGTATCGAGACATTCTGAGCTGTTCAGGTTTCTTCTAATTTGGATAAAGGGAATGTACATAGGGAATGTTAAATGCTTAGCAATATTAAGAGAAGAAAAACAGCTGAGATCAGAATTCCACATTTTAGATTTAAATCTATAAATTCACATCAGCATCATACCCTGCTCAGTATACATGTAGAAATTACATAACAAAGGGTAGGAGAGATCTAATCCTCTGACTGGTGACCATAGGACCAACCCTTCAAGAAAGGGTTTTAGCTAATGCAGGCAGCAGACCAAGCAGCAGACCGTAAGGGACTGTGCTCTCTCAGTCCTTGTCTGGGCATTTCAATGTTGGCTGCACACATCAGTTAATCCACGAAAGTTAAGGATCCTGGAATGAGTACTCATTCTGATCTTAGTAACAGAAAAAAAATCCTGCAAATGACTGATTCTACTCTGTGAAATGTACCATGCACATTTTTCTAAGCCATGAATTTGTTTATTCGTACACCTAAACACACTATATGGTTGTTGTGAAATTAGTTTGAGTTATTCTTGGTAAGGAACTGGTAAAACCCTTCATCAGCCATGAGTCATAACTGTCTCCACCCAGACCCCATCTGAATCCTTTTCTCCTGCAGCATCTTGGTTTTCCTGTTCAGCTTCCCTTTTACTTCTACCTCTTCATTCTGAATTAGAAAGGATTATTCCTTAAATCAAAATTTTTATACAAATTTATATCAATTCCCCTTCCGTTTGTCTATAGTTGCTCAAAGGACTTAAGGTAAGCTTCCACTAATTCACATCTGCTACGCTAGTCCCTCCTAACTCAAGGCTCCTTCTATCCTGGTGTATGTTCTGTAAATGGCCTACTGCTGCTGGTTATTTAAGATTATTCTCATCACCATCATGGCAGGAGCTTGCCATATAACCACTTCACGGCCATTTCTCCTTGACAGAATGGTCCTTAATTTATTCCAGTGTTGGGTTTATTGTAAGTAAAGTTTCGTGCAGCCTGATTTTCCCATGAAAATATAACTAATATTACTTCCAAAGTAGCCCCATAAATATAATGATTCCAGGAAGAAATTTCTCTGTCATGGGCAGCATAAGGAAAAAAAAAAAGTAAAAGCTGGAAAACTCCAACTGAAGTTAGAAACTTCTGGCACAGAGTTTTCCCTGTGTTTACTCACAAAGGGTGGATGAACACTTGCAAATTACTTGGCATCTGAAGTGATACAGCAAACAATGAACTGATTTGAGCATCCCAGCTTAGAAGGTTGAATTACTAATGAGGAGTGCTGATACCTGGATTAACAGATCACTTTTAATAATTACTATGAAGACTTAAAAATGTTTTCGAAGAAAATAGTAATCATATTAATAAATACCATTTATTTAAATTCCTATCTTTTCCCCATCAATTACTTTTACCAAAAAATGCAAAATGAGTCATTTACTCATTCAATACATTTACTGGACTCCGACTGTTATCAAGGCACTGAGCTAAGACCCAGGCTGCAAAGGTGACTATGGGTGACACAGACCTTGATGAAGAGAACAGAGTGTACCATAAAAGATGCTCCCGTGAGTTGCACAGGAAGGTGATAAACTATCAGGGGAGATCAGAAAGGGCTTCCTTGAAGAGGCATCAGGACAGTAAGAAAACTGCTGTGAAAGTCTAAGCACTGAGTGAGTGGAAGCAGAATGAGAACACTGGCAGTAAGAACCAAAAGTTTTGTGGTGGTCTACTGGATATAAAGAAGAAGGGTAGAAAAGTCTTGGCCTACCAGATGAATGGCAAAGCCAATATCCCAGATAGGGCCTATCTGAGCAAATCTGGGAGTAGGGGAAATGATGAGCCCATCCTAATCCTATATTTAAGGAAAGTGAGTCTCAAATGGCTAAAGATCTAATTAAAGATCACACTAGTGATTAATGGCCAAACTGGAATTCAAGTATACTTTGGCTGCCACCAAATTTATGTCTTTTCATTGATCTACCTATTTTGTTAGTCCTTTTGCAGGAAAACTCAATGTGCAATACTTAAATTTTATTGAAGAGACAATAAGAGGTATTTATGAAAAGCAAATTTAGTTTCTTTTCTGCCCTTGTGTTCACCAGAAAAGGTATCAAATCTGAAACTCTTTTCTCTTCCCACCACTCCTTCACCCATCTTGTGCTTTCTTTCTTTTCTTTCTTTTTCTTTTCTTTCTTTTTTTATTTATTTGACCGAGAGAAACATAGCTAGAGAGGGAAGACAAGCAAGGGGAGTGAAAGAGGGAGAAGCAGGCCTCCCGCAGAGCAGCAAGCCCAACGCAGGCCTCAAGCCAGGGACTCTCCAATCATGAACCTGAGCCAAAGGCAGACATCCAATAAACTGAGCCACCCCGGCCCACTTAGGCTACTTTTTCTATTAGATTCCCTACAGAACACCAAGCCCTGAGAAGGAAAGGTGTTAGATGCTTCTCACACAGCTCAAGATAATTATCATCATCTGCAAAATACATATTTACATGGGTCTATAATGCCCAACTTTAAAGCCTTGCTAAAGTTGTGTATTTGTGTTACTGTTTTCATGGTATCCAGAAGCAGATGCAGGTTATAAAGTCAGCACTAAAAAGAGCACACATTAAAAAAAAAAAAAAAAAAAAAAAAAAAAAAAAAAAAAAAAAAAAAAAAAAAGCACACCTTTGCTGGCAAAACTCACAAATTTTACATAGTGAGTGCATTAACTCAATTTAGGTTTTAAATCAACTGACTTTCCAGAGGTTGGAATTACTGACCACATGAAAAAAAAGAGGCATACTTCTTTTACTGCATTTTAAAAAAATTGTAACAGTCCTTTTATTTTGCTAGAAGATAGTAAGGCACAAATTTTGAATCACTCTGCAATTTCTATATTGAATTTCAAATTTAAATGTGACATGAAAGGGTAAAATTGCTCAGAATTATGAAGTCTTCCATTTTCAACCACCATCTAATTGTATAAATTATATATACCTAACTTCCTTGTTAAATTAGATGTCCAAAAGAGCTCCACGGAACTTCAAAATTTTACTATACCAAAGTTTTAAGAATCATCTTAAGTCACTACAGCAACCTCCTAATAAACTACCCAATTATAGAGAAATAACTTCATTCATCCTTGTAAATTTTACCACAGTTCATTTATGTGAACATAGTGAGAAGATTAATATTTTTAACCATATAATTTATTAATACAGATTAATACAAACTCTTCATTGAAAATGCACTACAGGGGCACTGGGATGCCACAGTCAGTTGAGCATCTGACTTAGTTTTGGCTAGGATTGTGATCTCAGGGTTGTGAGATCAGGCCCCATGTGGGGCTCCATGCTCTGTTGCAGAATCTGCTTGATATGTGCTCTCCTTCTCTGCCCCTCCTGCTCGTGCTCTCTCTAAAAATTAATAAATCTTTTTTTAAAAAAGGAAAGAAAAATATAATACAAACAAAATACCCTCAAGGAGAATCAAAGAATATTTTATTTATTAAGAAATGGACTTCTAGGTTGCTGGGGATGGGGTGGGAGGGAGGGAGAGGGTGGCTGGGTTATGGAAAAAATAAAAATTAATAAAAAAAAGAAATGGACTTCTATCTCAATTAAGTTCTTAATAGTTAACAAAAGGAAAATCTTCTAATAAAATCTAAAAATCACAGTACACCATTCCCTGGTTTATCCAACTATAGATAATTCCAATAGCTAATAATCTGAGGATGAGTCACAAGATGAAAGACCACAAAACATGGCCATCAAATCAACGTGTGAAAATGTTCTTTGTAATAATTTCCACTTATTGCTTTCACTCATTCAACAAATATTCACTGAGTTTTTTTTACTAAGTACATCTAGTTCTTCATGAAATACCTAGAATAATGATTTCTAAGCCAATTGGGGATATTAACAAATTCCATCTTTACTCACTTAAGGAAATGAACATTAAGTATTTGGGCACTGGAGCTACTTGAACAAGTTGTTTCAGGGAATTGAAGATGAACAAATTTGAGAAGGTGATTTTCTAGTGGAGAAAAAATAATAGAAATGCAGATAAGGTGTTATAGTTCAGACTACTTTTAGTTTCTCCTCAGATTTATGGGAAATAATGCTAAGTGGATTTGAGCTATAAATCAAACAAATCAGAGGGTTAAGAATAGTTCTGATAGTGGGCATTCTCCTTTGCGTAGATTCACACAGTACCCTAGACCTTGATGGGAAAACTGAGCTTTAAGGATTTAAACAGATTTGGAGGAAATCCAGGATTTAGAGATTTCAAGATGAGGACGAAACAGAGAGGGGTCTCTCAACGTTGGGGGGACCTTGAACCTAGGTGCTCAGTACAGGGAGGAGGGCAATAGCAAGGTGCTGAGCTTCCCAGAAGCAGTAAGATGTCCAAAAATGGAGACTGACATGAATGAGCTATAAACACCACACCATGCAGGGGATGCAAAGCCCAGCCTAAATGCTAGGTTTGCTCCTGAGAGCCTAGGTAACCTTTTTTTCGGGGAGAGAGGTGTGAAAATGAATAATAGCACATATTTTTCCACAGAAAACCTTTGTCAATCAGGCAACTTATCTGGGAACTAAAATGGCAAGCCCTCAGAATTAGTGTTTATACAACTGTGGTCCTTGGACTAGGTAACAAAACCTGGAAACCTATCAGTGGTAACAGATCTCTTCACCTTCAGTTCACAAACATCCCACCAAGGATCAGTCATTCAAAATCACCCAGGTGTTATGGGAGAAATACCACTCAGTATAAATATTTCTCACTAGTATATTCTCACATAAAGACTGAGAGTTGCTTGTGATATTCAGTTAGTTGGGACTCAAAGTCTAAGCTTACTCCCAGAGAGACCCAACCCTCAACCAACCAAATATTATTAAATGTGATGTAGAAGGCGCTGTGCAAAAGAGTTAATAAATAGCATGTTACACATTTGCCTCATGCCTAAAAATGCAACTGGGGATGAACCCATTTGTTGCACGACATAATACTCACCACTTTTAAGTATTTGTGTTTGAGTAATGACTATTATTTCCCTATCAGAAAATTGAAGGGAGTGAAGATTTGAAGGCCCTTGCTGACTGTGCAGCCAAACTAAGAAACTCAAGGGAAGAAGTTTATCAGTCACTTCCCAGCTCATGGTGCAATGACAAAATGTGCCAGTCCCAATATAATGTCTGGATCCAATGCCAGGAGTTGAAATATGGAGCTAACCACTATTGGACTATGGTTCTGCAGCTAAGCACCAATTGCTGGAAAGCTGTTCTCTCATAGTGGAATGAGTATCAATAACACCCATTTATAAAGTACAGGCAACACAGTGCAGGACAAATCAAGTCAATCTCTCTAAATATTGTATCAATAACAGAACTTATGGGTAAGTTGCCTCTACGTTCTGAGATCATTTGACAGGTGTCAACTTGGATTTGAAAATAACCACTCCAAATTCCCCTAAGCTCCTTTTCCAGGATGCCTTTTATGAAAGGATGATTTTTACGAAAGACAGGAAAGGTATTAGGTGCCACAGGAAGAAACAATATCAGACTGTTTAGAGATTTATTTAATAGGACTACAGGATGAGGCCACCCCACTGTATTTGGAGATAGGATGCACTCCATGAAGTGGGAAAATATATCCACTCTGGAAATTATGTTGAAAGAAAAAAAGGAAATCAGCCCAGTAAGAACCTGAGATTGGGTCTGAATAGGGTAGTAATTTTAAGGTATAAGCCTAAGTGATAGGTTAGGAGGAATAGTCAGTCATTAAATAACCACAGTGAAAAAGGAGCTGCCATCTCAATAGGATACACTACAATCAAGGGTGGAATAGAGCAACAAAATCAAGAGAGACCAGAGTAGATCAGCCAAAGGACTTTTCAGTCCATGAGATGCAATATCCAAGTCTACTCTCAGAAGACTAATGTAATAGAATTGAGAGTCCAGAAGTTAAACCATACATTTATGGTCAACAAAGTTTTGACCGGGTTGGTGATGCCATTCAATCGAGAGAGAATAGTCTTTTCAACAAATGGCACTGGGACATCTAGATTTTCACATGCCCAAAAATGAAATTAGGGGCACCCGGGTGGCTTAGTCGGTAAGTGTCTGCCTTCAGCTCAGGTCATGATCCCAGGGTCCGGGGATCGAGTCCCGCATTAGACTCCCCACTTGGTGAAAAGCCCTCTTCTCCCTCTACCATTCCCCCTGCTTGGGCTCACTCACTGTCTGTCTGTCTGTCTGTCTGTCTCTCTCTCTCTCTCTCTCTCTCACTGTCTCTCTCTGTGTTAAATAAATAAAATCTTAAAGAATGAAATTAGATTTTACCTCAAACTATATATAAAATTTAACTTAAAATCAATCAATAAACTCAATAACCTAATTTTAAAAGCTACAATTATAAAATTCTTTGTAATAAATCCATGACTTTGGATTTAATTTTGACTTCATCAAAATTAAAACTTTCACACCACAAAAGAAAGCATCAATATATGAAAAGACAAGCTACAGAATGGAGAAAGTATTTGTAAATCATGTATCTAATAAGGGACTTGTATCTAGAATATATAAAGAAATCCCACACTAAAAAAATTTTAAAATGAAAAAAAATCTGAACAGACTTTTCTGAGGATTATATATAGCCAATGAGCACACAAAAAGAAAGATACTTTATATATCATTTATTCATGAGAAAATGTAAATAAAAACTATAAGGAGATACTACTTCACACCCACCAAAATGCTTAGAACCAAAAGAGTTAGATAACAAATATTGGTGAGGATGTTGCTCATGGCCACGTAAAATGGTGCAGCTGCTTTCAGACAGTTTGGCAGTTCCCCCTCATACAAAGTTACCATACCATCCAGCAAATCCACTTCTAGGCATATACCCAAGAGACATGAAGATATAAGTCTACACAAAAACTGGTACACAACTGTTAATAGCAGCATTATTCACAAAAACAACCAAAAGGTGGAAACAACCCAAATGTCCACCAAAGGAAGAATGGATAAACTGAATGTGGTATATTCATACAACGTAATATTCAGCCATAAAAAGAAAAGACACATACTACAATCTGGATGAACCATGAAACGTTATGCTAAGTGAAAGAAGTCAGTTGCAAAACACCACAGATTATGAGTTTGTTCACGCTGAAGTCCAAACTAAGTCAATTCATAGTTTAGTGGTTTAGGGTTTCTTTTTTTAAATTTATTTTATTTTTTCAGTGTTCCAAGATTCATTGTTTAGGGTTTCTTACGGCTGTGAGGAAAATGGGGAAAAGGGAGTAAAAGCTGAAAGGATAGGATTTCTTTTAGGGTGATGAAAATATTCTAAAATTGACTGTGATACTGGTTACTTGCATCTGTGAATACACTAAAAACTGCTACACACTTTAGGTAAATTTTAGGGTATGGGTTTAGTTCAATGGAACTGTTTTTAAAGGAAAAAAGGATAGAGAAATACTCTGCATGATAAAGCAAACTTTTGACAATAGAGACTTAAAAATTTATGATTCAAGTATAACAAGTTTGGTGGGCATCAATATTCATATTTTATTTCTTCACACAGAAGGTAGGTACACATTTGTTTCTTCTATTCTTCCCTTCCTTTTTTATATGACTGAAATAGGGTTCTGGGTAGAATAGAGTATGTTTACTTTGTCTTTTCCACTGAATCATGAATTGAACCTTTGTTAAATATATAAGACTGCTATTTGAGGACTCTAAAAGGTGAACACCACAATCAAAATCCCATCAATCCTACTTTTTTGGATATCAACAAACTGATGCTAAAGTTTACATGGGAAGGTGAAAGACTCAGATAGCCAAACAATACTAAAGGAGAGGAACAGAATTGGAGGACTGATGCTACCTGACTTTGAGGCTTATTATGAAGCTACAGTAATCAAAACAATGTGGTACTTGCAAAGGAATAAACATGGATGAATGGAAAAGACTAGGAGCCCAGAAATAGGCCCCCATAAATACAGCTGACAGTTCCTTGATGAAGGTACAAAAGAAATACAATGGAACAAAGATGGTCCAGCACAAATGGTGCTGGAACAACTGAACAACCACATGCAAAAAATTAATCTAGGCACAGATCTTACATACTTCGCAACACTAACTCAAAATGGATCATGGACTTCAATATAAGACACAAAACTATAAAACTCGTGAGAGTTAAGAGAAAACCTAAATGACTGAGTATAGCAATAACTTTTAGATACATCACCAAAGGCAGGATTCATGAAAGAAATAATTGATAAGCTAGGTTTCATTACAATTAAAAACTCTTATTCTATGAAAGTCAGTGAGACGAGAGAATGAGAAGCCATGCCACAGACTGGGGAAAAAAATATTTACAAAATACTAATCTGACAAAGGTTTGCTATTCAAAATACACAACAAACTTGAAACTCAGTAAGAAAACAATCTAATTTAAAAATGGGACAAAGACCTCACCAGATATCAAAGAAGATATTCAGATGTAAAATAAGCATTTGAAAAGATGTTCCACATATGTGATCAGAGAAATGCAAATTAAAACAAGATACCACCATACACATTTTAGAATGGCCAAAATCCAGATACTGACAACACCAAATACTGGTGATAATGTGGAGCAACAGGAACTCTCACACATTGCTGGTGGGAATGCAAAATGATTCAGCTACTTTGGAAGACAGTTTGGTGGTTTTTTACAAAATGAAACACACTCTTATTATATGATCCAGCAATCATGTTCCTTGGCATTTACCCAAAGGAGCTGAAATCTGTGTCTAAATAAAAACCTATACAAAGAAATTTAGAGCAGCTTTATTCAGAACTACCCAAAATGGGAGCAACCAAAATATCCTTCAGTAGGTAAATGGGTAAATAATCCGTGCATCCTGACAATCGCTTATTATTTAGCACTGAAAAGAAATGAGCTGTCAAACCATGAAAAGACACAGAGGTATCCTGAATGCAAATTACTAAGTGAAAGCAGCCAATCCTAAAAGGCTACACACTGTAGGATTCCACCAATGTGACATTCTGAAAAAGGCAAAACTGGAAACAGAAGAAACATCATTATTTGTCAGGCGATGGGGGAAGAATGAATAAATGAGGCACAGTGGATTTTTAAGACACTGAAAATACTCTGTATGATAACATAATGATGGATATATGTCATATAAATTTGTCCAAAACCACAGAATGTACAACACCAGAAGTAAATCCTAAGATAAACTATGAACTTTGCAAGATTATGATGTGTCTATGTAGGTGCATCAAATCTGAAAAATGTACCATTCTAGTGACTGACACTGATAATGGGAAGGCCATGCATATGTGGCAGGGAGAATATGTAAAGTCTGTACCATTCTCTCAATTTTGTGGTGAATCTCAAGCTGCTCTAAAAAATAAAGTCTCTTTTAAGAAGATAAATAATAGGGCATCTGGGTGGCTCAGAGGGTTAAGCCTCTGCCTTTTGGCCCAGGTCATGATCTCAGGGTCCTGGGATTGAGTCCCACATCAGGCTCTCTGCTCAGTGGGGAGCCTGCTTCCCCTCTCTTTCTCTGCCTGCCTCTCTACCTATTTATGATCTCTGTAAAATAAATAAATAAAATCTTTAAAAAATAATAATAAAATAAAAATAAAAAGGTAAATAATAGGCTGAAACAGAACACCAAAATTTGAAGTACCAATAAACTGAGACTGACTTTACCAACTTTCTCTCCATGATCCCCCAGTCTAGATTTAAAAACAGCCCAAACCCCAAAAGTGAGCATGGGCACAAACAGAAACAGCTCCTGAAGCCCTCTAGTTCTGCTTAGAGGAAGGGGAAAGACCATGCAGGAGTTCTGTTTTTGTTTTTTGGTTTTTTTTCTTCCCCTCCATCCCCTTGACTCTGGTCCCAAGGTAATCCCATGGGAGAAGCAGAACTGACAGTGACAGAAGTAGAAGCACACAGGTGCCTAAAACTCTGAAATAGGGAAATGTCCCAATCAAAGAAGCTGTGGCCCCAAGAGGGTACAGTAACTCTCTGTCTATGTTGTAGACCATGGTACATAGAGTCTGAGCTTTCTGTCCAGAGGATGCAAAGGACAAGGCCATGTTGGAAAGGATCTGAGAGATTGTGGAAGGGAAAAGATCAGGCTAATGATGCCATAAAATTATCTGTTGATTCCAGGACTCTATTCTGATCAGGATATGTGTGGATCTGATCCTTAAAAGCACTCCAAGGCTTTAAGAAGTGACCTAAGTGATAGATCACCATATGGGTCCCATACTGGCCACATGGGTCCCACATGGGATGGATCAGAATAGTACAGTAAAGGATTTAAAAATAGAACTATCATTAAAACTACAAGACCCAGAAGATCTGTCTGAAACCAACTAGGTCAACTGGATGCTGACACAAAAACATTTTTCATGGGGTTGAAGAAAGACCCAGAGTCTTATTACATGGTATCAAAATGTCCTGCATACAATCCAAATTTACTTGGTGCCAGGGACCAGCCAAAGCAGAGATGTGGGTCCCAAACCACGGGATGTCTGGCGGGTGAAATAATGACACAGACACGGAGATCTGATGCAAGCTGACAGACCCGAGGTCAGTCAAGAGAGACCTATGAAGCAGGCTCAGGCTCATGCTCTGGCTCTCCGGCCTCTGGGCTCTCTAGCTCTGGCCTCTGGGCGCTCTGGCCTCTGGGCTCTCTCATTTCACAGGCTCTCTGGCTCTGCTTCTCTCTCTCTGACTCTCTCCTTTTTCTCTGTTTCTGTCTCTCTTGCTCTCTGTTTCTCTGGTTCTAGCTTCGCAGGCTCTCTGCCTTTTTGTCTCTGCCTCTTGCTCTGCCTTTGTCTCTGCCTTTGTCTCTCTTGACTGTCTTTTATTATTCAAAAGTGAGGAAGTTGGGTGGTGCAGTTAGGTTAAAGTTTAACAAAGTGATTCACAGCAGGCAGAGTCAAGCCTTTCTAAGAAACCGGCCTTTACCATTAAAAAGGGAAGTCTGTGAATAGATTCAGTTTGATAGTTGAGCAGGAAGAACAAAAGGCAAGTAAAGATGGTGTTGATGACTGTGACATTAGCATAACTCCAGATTCTTGGCGGGGGCGGGGGGGGGGGGTGGTGGTGGAAATGACAGGACCCTGGACCCGGAGGGACTTTCATTCACATTCATGGGTACCTCCACCAAAATTTCTGGTGGCTTGGACATGGTGGGAGGGGCGGGTCACGCACCATCCCTGACAACTTGGTACATTAACAACCAGGAAAATCTCAACTTACAAGGAAAAAGACAATCGCCATCATTGAGATGCTAACTGTGTTGTAATTACCCAGCAAAGACTGTTAATGCATCAATTATAAAAATGTTCCAAAAAAGGCAAAAACTCAAAATAGATGAAAAGATATAGTCTCGTAATAAAACGTATACATGAGAACCAAATGAAAATTGAAAAAAACTTAATAATAGTTTTTAAAAAGCCACTGGAGGGGTTCAATAGTAGAATGATAACCAAATGAAGAATCACTGAGCTTAAAAAAAACAAAACAATCATTGGATGACTGGACAAATTATCTAACCCAAATAATAGACACAAGATTAAATATTAACAAAGCTTCAAGGATTGGGGGATACTATCAAGAGAATTAACATTCAGCAAAACCCCAAAACAGAAACCCAAAGAAATTTCCACTCAGAAAAATCATAATCAAACTGCTAAAAGCTAAACACAAAGAAAAGCAAAAGAGTAATGAATGCCAAAAAATATTCTATATTATCCATAAGAACAACAAGTTGAAAAGCTACAGACTTCTCAGTAGAAATAATGAGGCCAGAAAGAACTGGAACATTACTAAAGTTAACAAAAGTAACTGTCAACGAGAATTTTATATCCAGCATACTATCTAATAAGATTATAAAATAAAGCTAGTAATCAAGACAGTGTGAAAATGCCTTTGGAAAAATTTGAAAAGACTACCCTTTCTCCATTGTGTTTTCTTTATATTTATTAAAAATTAGCCATATTTCTGGGAGTTTCTATTTCATTGATCTATGTGTCTATCCTTTGGCTAGTATCACAATGTCTTGATTATTATAGCTTTATTTTATAATCTTATTAGGTAGAGTGCTGGATATCAAATTCTGAGTTAAAAGTTACTTTTGTTAACTTTAGTAATGTTCTATTTCTTTCTGGCCTCCATTAGGTCTACTGAGGCAAGGGAAACAAAAGCAAAAATGAACTACTGGGACCTTATTAAGATAAAAAGCTTTTGCACAATAAAGGAAACTGTCAACATAACCAAAAGACAACTGACAAAATGGGAGAAGATATTTGCAAATGTCTTATCAGATAAAGGGTTAGTGTCTATAATCTATGAAGAACTTATCAAACGCAACACCCAAAGAATAATCCAATCAAGAAACGGGCAGAAGACATGAACAGACATTTTTTCAAATGGCCAACAGACACATGAAAAACATGTTCAACATCACTTGGCATCAGGGAAATACAAATTAAACCACAATGACATACCACCTCACACCAGTCAGAATAGCTAAAATTAACAAGTCAGGAAACAACAAATGTTGCTAAGGATGTGGAGAAAAGGGAACCCTCCTACACTATTGGTGGGAATGCAAGCTGGTACAGCCACTCTGGAAAACAGTATACAGCTTCCTCAAAAAGTTGAAAATAGAGCTTCTCTATGACCCAGCAATTTCACTCCTAGGTATTTACCCTAAAATACAAATGCAGTGATGTGAAGGGGTACCTGCATTCCAGTGTTTATAGCAGCAATATCCACAATAGCCAAAGTATGGAAAGAGCCCAGATGTCTATTGACAGATGAATGGATAAAGAAGATGTGAGATACACACACACACACACACACACACAATGGAATATTACTCAGCCATCAGAAAGGATGAAATTTGACCATTTACATCTACGTGGATGGAACTGGAGGGTATTATGCTGAGAAAATAAGTTAATCCAAGAAAGACAATTATCATATGGTGAAATATAAGAAACAGCACAGAGAATCAAAGGGGATGGGAGGGAAAAGAGAATGGGAAGAAATCAGAGAGGGAGACAAACCATGAGAGACTCTAACTATGGGAAAGAAAGGCTGGAGGGGAGATGGGTGGGGAGATGGGATAACTGGGTGACAGACCTTAAGAAGGGCAAGTGATGTGAGGACCAATGGCTGTTTATATGCAACTGATGAATTAGTGAACTCTACATCTGAAACTCATCATATGTTACATGCTGGCTAATAGAATTTTATTTATTTATTTTTTTGGCTAATAGAATTTAAATAAAAATAATTGTTCCAACACAACTGGTTGATAATCCATATGTAAAAAAAAAATGACCTAAATAGTATCCCTTATATAGAAATTAAAATAAAGATGGGGCATAGATGTAAATACAGAACACACAATTGTAAAACTTATAGGAAATGCGGAGGAAATCTTGACCTGAGTTAGGAAAAGAAATTTTAGACATAACACCAAAAGCACAATCCAAAAGAGAGACAAATTAGACTTCATCAAAATTTAAAACTCTTATTAAAATAACCATTAAGAAAATAAAAAGATATAAATCAATGGAAAATTTCGTAAATCTCAAAGGGCAAATCACATATTCAATGAAAATTCTGTACCTTA
>PITA01032177.1:0-14248 GCA_004023965.1 Spilogale gracilis
CTCCATCAGCCCTAGGTGCCTCCATCAGCCCCAGGTGCCTCCATCAGCAGTTCCGAGACTTAACGTCTACTCACACTGGCTCTCCTTCCTTTGGGGCTCTGCCCAGGCTTCCCTTAGTGCTCAGCACGTGACCCATTGTGTGTCCCAACCTCTCCTTCTACCTTCTCTCTCCTTACCCCTTGCACACTTCTCCATCATCTCTGGGACTGAAATTCCAGTTCGCAAACTCCTTCAGTTGTGCCGACAGCTTGACCGAGGTGTTTCAAGGTTTCTAACCCAGTGGGTTTTAGTACATTCACACACAGAGTTGTGCAACGATCATCACTATCTTTTAAAAACATTTTCATCACTTGAAAAGAAACCCCTTGACCTTCAGCAGAAACTCCGTATTTCTTCCTCCTCCCAGCCCGAGGCAACCACGAATCTCCATTCCCTCTTTTTTGGCTTTTTCCATTCTGGACGTCTCACAGAAGTGAAACCACACCACATATGATTTTTTTTTAAATTTTATTTATTTATTTGACAAAGAGAAACACAGCCAGAGAGGGAACACAAGCAGAGGGACCGAGAGAGGGAGAAGCAGGCTTCCCGCCGAGGAGAAAGCCCGATGTGGGGCTCGATCCCAGGTCTCTGGGAAAATGACCTGAGCCGAAGGCAGTCGCTTAACCAACTGAGCCACCCGCCCCCACATGTTTTTAAATGGCTTTTATTTTCATGCATACATCTTTCAACGTTTCTGATGACCTTCTCATTTCAGTGGAAAGTTTTTCATTTCCAGAGGCTCTCTTTTTTTTCCCCACAGCTAAGCACGGTCAGTTTTGATAGTGCCTTGTTCTTTCCTTTAAATATAGCTTAAACCCACAAGACAGGTTAATTTTATATTCTGTATCTACTACTTTAAGTTTAGAAAGTTTGTGATTTAAATCTGTTGCTCTTCATGGCTTCTGTTGTGTCCTTGCAGTTCGGATGTTGGCTGAGTTTTGACTTTGGGCTCCTATTTGAATGGACTCGGTGGGAACCCCAGTCCCGGGAGGGGTCTGCTTGCCGCCCAGCTTTGCCTTCCCGGAGCTGTTTGATCCTGCCGCCCAGCTGCTCGGGTTCCAGCACTGGCTGTGTCACCTGGTCACCGTGTGACCTTGGGCAGGGAGGGCAAGCTCCTTGGGCTAGGGCTTCCTCGTTAAGACGGGGTGTTGAGAATCCTTCCCCAGCAGGGTGGGGGAGAAGCTCTAACACATACTGGGTGCCAGGTCAATGCTGTCATTGGATCATCTCAGGAGGGCATATCAGTGATGACCCTTTGTCGATTGGAGACGGGGTAAAACTTCACCTTGTGCTGTTCCAGGGCAGGGACCGGCCAACAGGGGATATCCCGTGCATACTTATTTGTTGGCCAAATGAAGGCAGGAGGAAAAGGAAGGACCCCCAGTAGGTAGGCAGTAGCTGGGGCTCCCTCCGCGCTCAGCAGAGCTGGACTCCAGGCACAGGCACGGCCTGCAAGTGCAAAGGTACAACACTCCAAAGCTTTGTGGGGCGGGAAGGGAAGAGAAGAAGCCGAGAAACGGGCCAAGGGGCGGCGGACGACCTTGGACGCCGCGACCCAGCGCTCGGCCATGGGCCCTCGGACAGGGGCGTGGTTGGGGCCAGCAGTCCCTGGGGCGGTGGCGGCTGGCAGGGGTCGTCACGGGTGCTCTGGGTCGCGGGGGGGGGGGGAGCGCAGCCTCAAACCATCGAGGCCGGGACGACGGGGCTGGGGAGGGGAGGGCTCCAGGTACGCGAACCTGCGGGCGGGGACCTGCGCGAATCACCTCGGTTGGTACCTCCTCCCCCCTCTGCGTCTCTGTGCGTTTCACTCGCTTCCTTTCGCAGTAAACGTTCTTCCGAGAAATTCCGAAGGGACGTCGGCCAAGGAGCGGGGGAAGGGATCTCGCCCACGCTCGGGGAGGGGTGCGCGGGGCGGCAGTGGCGGGAGCCGGCTCGGGAGCGGAGGGCCGCGCGGGCCCGGCGCTGGCTGTCGAGGGGACTGACGGCTCCGAGCCCCGGGCGCCCCGCCCGCTTCGCCCGCCGCCCCCGCCCCCCGCGCGCCCCCGCCCCGGCTCCGCTCCGCCCCTCGCGCGGGGTCCGCGTCTGCGGCTGCGTTCCCCGAAAGACGAGGCTGCGCCCGGGTTCCGGTCCGCAGGGAGACAGAAGGGCACCGCTTCCCGCGCCTCCCGGAGCCCCGAGTGCCGGCCCCCCAGGGATGTGAGTGCGCCCCCGACCGGAGGCCCGCGCTCCACGCCCCGACCTGCGGTGAGCGCCCGGACGCGCTCAGGAGGCGACAGGAGGCGGCTCGGCGCGGGGTTCCCGGGCCCCCAGCCCAGGGGTGGGAGTGGGGACGTGGCGCGCGCCCCTCCCCCATGGGCAGGTACCGCCTGCTCGCACCTTTTCTTGCCCTTTTCTCTCCGGACTCACCCACCGCTCCCCAGGGAGGAGAAGACGCGCTCCCCCCGACCTCCTACCCCAAAGGTGCCAGGAGCGGTTGGGGCGTTTCGAGCTGTCACCCTGCCCGAGACCTATTCTCCCTGGAGGGGACGCTGTGATGGAGGACGCTCTGGGGGATGGGCTGGGGGTGGGGCTTTGCGAGCTCGCAAACTACCCCCCCTCGCCCCCCACTCCCGGCCGGGGATTCCGAGGCGGGGGGAGGTTGCGCTGTCGTGCGGGAAAAGGGGAGGCCGGGGCTCCTGACCGAGGCTTCTGCTTGCCAGGCCCGTGCCCCGGAGGACCTCCGCCCGCAACCTCCGCGCCTTCCCGAGGCCCGCCCGGAGCATGCCGCCTGCAGCCATGAACGGCCTCGGCCTGGTGCTGCTCGCCGCTCTGCTGTGCTCGGCGCCCGGTGAGTTTGGGGGCGGCCCGCGGGGCCGGGCCAGGTCGCCCTAAGAGCCCGAGGCGGCTCCGGAGAGAGCCGGGCTGCGGGGCCGCCAACCTCCGAAGGTGCCCGTCACACCCACACCCTCTCCCCGTCCTCGCGCCTGTCGCCTTCACCACGGCGCCCAGCCCCAGCCCTGTGGGGCCCCACGGGCTCCTGAGTGCACCGAGCGATTTTCCTCCCCGGAGGCACACGGCAGCGGCTAGTCCTGCCCTGACGCCCCTGGCTCATTACCGGGCTTCTTGCGCTCCATCACTTCCCGGAACCCCACCTGGTCTCCCAAGTCGATGTGGTCCTTCCTTCCTTGAAACCAACTGAAGTTGGCGGGGGAAGTGTGGGAGGCGGTAGGAGTGTGCAGGAGAGCACCAGAGATGTGAGAGATGTGTGCTGGTGTGTGAGCACACCTGTGCGTAAGGCCGCGGAGGGTGCCCAGGGGCTGCCAGAGTTCCAGGGGTGTGAGCCCCCCCCCCCACGCCATGCCAAATTCCGGGGAAGGCACAGAGGTTCCTCCAAGCAGGCCTGCTTACTCCTGGCAGGGCTGCTCGGCCTCATGCCTTGGCTTGGTTCTCCCGGCAGTGCCCTCAGCGGGTGGTCAAGGGGGCAGAGGGAAGGCGGGCCTGGCCCCCGGTTCCTCTGGGCATCCTTGTCCCTGTGCACTGCCCAGCTCACGGCCTGTGGTGCCAGGACTGCACCCTGACCACCAACTCAAGCCATTGCACCCCAAAGCAGTGCCAGCCGACGGATACAGTGTGCGCTAGCGTCCGGATCACCGACCCCAGCAGCAGTGAGTGAGGCCTGGGTGGGGGCGGGGGGGAGGTTGGGAGCGTCCTCTGGGGAGGTTGGGAGCGTCCTCTGAGCCCCTCTGCCCTTGGCCGAGGGCGCAGGGCTGTGGACAGGACGGCGCCCGCTATGTGAGATCCCGCAGGTGCTCCTCTCGCCCCTGGCCGGTGCGGCCCTCTCCTTACCTCGGACACTGGGGGAGGGGGGTGGAAGAGCTCAGCTCCTCGCTGAGGGTCCCGAGCTGGCTCCTGGGTGCGAGGCGGAGGGGGCCCCCGTGCGACGCCCGTCCCAGGCCCTCCTGCCTCTTCCCCAGGCCGGAAGGATCACTCTGTGAACAAGATGTGCGCCTCGTCCTGTGACTTCGTGAAGCGGCACTTCTTCTCAGATTATCTGATGGGCTTCATTAACTCTGGGATCTTAAAAGTGGACGTGGACTGTTGCGGGGGAGACCTGTGCAATGGGGGGCCGTGGGCGGGGGGCAGCGCCTGGGCCCTGGCGGGGGGGCTCCTGCTCAGCCTGGGGCCCGCCCTCCTGGCGGTTGGACCCTGAGGCCCTCTCCCTCTTGCAGGGCTCCAAGCTTCTTCCCCAGAGCCCGGCCCTCTGCCGGTGCCCCTCCCTGAGCCGGGAGGCCTCCTTCTCTCCCCCAGCTCTGAGTCCTGGCCCGCAGATCGCCTCCTGGAAACGCGGTGTCTGCAGGGTCCCCAGAGCAGGGGGGTGTGGGCTGGGGGCTGGGACCCCCAGGTTTCCCAGGGGAAGCCAGGCAGAGCCAGGCCCAGCCCAACAGCCTGGCTGTGAGGGCGTCTTCCGTGGAGAAATAAACTTACTTCTGATCCAGAGACCTGGGTCTGAGCCTGGGTGTAGGGGTGAGGCTGGTAGAGCAGGGAGAGGGGCTCCGGGGGGACACGCAGGCCTAGGGCGGAGATGCTTGGGGCACTCTTACTGGGGGCTGGTGGGTGTGCAGGGTTGCTGGGGGCGGGGCTGGCAGCCGCTGGGGGTGGGGGGGTTCGAGTGGACAGAATCTCGGGCCTGGACACCAGGGGGGGCCTTCTAAGTGTGCGTGCACGTGGACACGTACAGCCGTGAACACGTGCGCGCCCCTGCAGACGTCCATGGGTGTGCGCGCCGAAACCCGGCGGTCCCAGCGGCGCCCGGACTGGTGTGCCCCGCCCCCACACATGCACGTCTGTGCGCGCGCTGTCCTCGGCCCCGAGTGTTGCACACACACAGGGACACACGGCCACACGCACCCTGTGTGTCCGCTCCTCTCGCTCTTTCTCTCACTTGCTCTTTCAGGGAGCCTTGGGGTCATCAGACTTGGGGGCCGGCTCCCCAGAGAGCTGCGGGGTGCACGCTTGTGCTTGGACTCTGCCTCTTAACCAGAGGCCCCTGCCCCCACCAAGGGCACGTCCTCAGGTCGTGAAGGCCAGCCCCTGAGTGGGGTGTGGGGTGGCGCAGAGGGACTGGGGGCTTCGGGCTGGAGAAGGCAGGAGAGCCTGTAGGTAATTCTTAGGGACCACTTCCAGCCCTTGCTGCCCTAGCGGGGGCCTGTAGTTTGTCCCTGCACCCCAGGGTTCAGGCCGTCTCCCCCACTCTCTGGCCCAGGCTCAGCACGTGACGTCAGCGGCCGCTCCTCTGGGTCTGGCCTTTAGTCAGTCCTTCCTCCTCCTGCTGTGGCTGACCCAGGCTGTGGTCGCTGCAGGGCCTGGGACCCCGTGGCAGGAACCGTGGTTTCACTCAGAGCTGGCCGAGGCACTCCCCCCCGGAGTGCCTGCATGTGAGCGAGGGAGAAGGATCTGGAAGTCTGGGTGAACCAGATGCGAGAGGGGTCGCTGGAGACCGTGCCTACTTTCTGCCGGTGGGACGGGCCAGGGACGAGTCTCCCACTCTGCTCTAAGTTTGTTCTACGATGCGCCCCATTCCCACCCCGTCCAGAGCTCAGTGGAGTGTGCTGCTCGCCACCTGGGCCTGGTGTCTGGGGCGTGTGGGGGACAGGCCCTGTCACGTAGGGCAAGCGTGAGCACTCGGGCCAGAAGCTGGTGCCAGCGAGGACGCGACGCCCAAGGGGCCGCCCACGGGCAGCGGTTCCAGCCAGCTTTGAGATCAGCCCTTGTGTATTGACTCTATTATCTGAAGGAAGTATTTAAAGCACAAAAAGTGAGGAGCTCCTTCCAGCTTTTAAGAGTGCTGTGCGACTCGAGGAGGGTGGGGGCCCGGGCAGCGTGCCCTTCAGGGCGGGCCTGCCTAAATCTGGGTCCCCTCGGCTGAGGGCGACTGAGCGTGTCCCCTGGGGCGAGCAGTCGCTGCGGGCTGTAGCCCGCCGTCTGTGTGGCGAGCTGGGCCCACCTGGGCACGAGGACACGGCCAGTAAACACGTGTGTCCCTTGATTATTTTTCTGAAGACTCCGCCAAGGTCGTCCTTCTGGATCTACACAGACCTTTCGTTTTCAGGGCCTGCTTAGTATTCCGCTGAAAGAGCCTTTCTCAACCACCGCTCCCCTGAGGGCACAGGGGTCTGCTCTCAGTCTCTGATCGGCCGCTGCCGTGACCACCTCGGCCTCGTGTCCTTATGGGGTTCAGTGACTCTCCATCTCAGGGGGATGCAGGACGTGTGCAGCTGAGCCAGGAAAACGGCTCCTTGGAAGGAGCTGATCTCCCCGAAGGAAGGCTCCTCCCATCCTTCCCTGTGGGCTCCCGCGGGAGCTTTCGTCTGCCTGGGAGACGAAGAGTAGAGTCTCATCCTGAGTTCAGCTGGAGAGCTTGTAAGTGAGATCGAACGTCGTAGGAGTTTTTCCTGACTTGTCCGCCTTCCCTCTGTGGCTTTTGTGTTTTCCTGCAGGAGCGTGAGACCCTCCTGGGAGCGGGGTGCCTATGCTCTCTGTTTCCCAGGGTCTTCATTTCGGGGCGTTTTCCTGGCACACACGTGCAAGCCCTCAGGTTCCGTGTGGTTGAATCTAATTGTTCTTTTTTCATTTCTGGCTTTCAGATCTTAGGGGAGCCTCCCAGGTCCTTATCTTAGGAAAACAGCCTTCACATTCCGCTGTTGATCCGGATTGGGCTGCTTCCCTCGGATAGCCGGAGCACCTGGAGTTTGCTCACCACGTGCAGGAGGCAGGACTTAAATACGCAGCCGCTGTTTCTCAGCATTCTCCATGAACGTGCCCGTCTTTCCCCGGTGACTCCAAGTGCCACCTGCGCCACCGTGGGCGTCACACACGCAGCGGTGTGGGGGCCTCGCTCCTGGGTCACCGTGGGCGTCACACGCGCGGCGGTGTGGGGGGGGCCTTGCTCCTGGGTTGCCGTGGACGTCACACACGCGGCGGTGTGGGGGCCTTGCTCCTGGGTCACCTGTCTGGGCGCGCCGCTGGGGCCGGGCCGTCCGGGCTGTGTGCGGGCTGCCCACGCGGGCGGGCGGCGCTTCTCCCTAACCCGCAGCCACTGGACTGCGCCCCTCTTCCGGCTTGTGTCCCCCCGTGGGCCTTGTCCCTCCCTTGGCGTCTAAGCTAGGGAACGCGTAGTTTTGGTGCTTGTAATTGGGACCTCCTCCATTTCTTTAAACCAAAGTGGTCATTTTCTATGTAGTGAGCTGATGTTTTCCATTTTCTTCACTCTGTTCTTTCCAGAAGTCCCCCCTCACCTGGCCTTCATTTAAGCAGGATGGCTGGAGGGTTGGGGGACAAGCACGGGAACCCCTGGGTCACCGGCCGGTTTCCAAGAGCTCCTCCCACAGTGCCACGCCCCTCTGAGACGGAGGGCATGAGTAACAGGGTCCGTGGCCAAAGGAAGGAAGCTGATACAAAAACGAAGGTTAAGCAAAACTTTATTTCACACCAAGCATCAGAATCTTGCTGATGGCCCATGAGGGTCTCTTCCCAAGAGAGAGAAAGCGGCCCCGCCCATTCTTACAGGCGACCTTCTATAGGGAAAGCGCACCCCGCTGACCGGCTCAGCTAGCCTGCCTGAGTTAACTCTTTCACTCTGCTGTGATGATGAGTACATTTCAGCCGCACGGAGTGGTTTACGGGGGATCTCCCTTGGTCAGGGTCCCGGAGGTTAGGGGATGAACTGATGTGCGTTCCCGCCTGGTGCTAAGTCCCCGGAACTGGCCGCCCATTCTCAGTTTGCTTCTCCATACCTCCCCCACTGGAGGTCAGGGGTTTGACGGGTCGGGCGTCTCCCCCAACCTGGCTCGCCTTTGTTTTCCGGGGGGCCTTTGCCCATTTCTCTTGGAGCTGTTTTTCTGAGTAAACAAGATGGTGGCCTGGACTTCTGGTCCTTACAATGAGTCTGCAGAGAAGCCCCTCGAAACGCTTCAAGATGGGGAGGGAGAGAGGGAGCTCTTCAAACTAGGCAGAGATGCCCCTGGGCTGGGAGGGCAAAGGCAGGAGCGGAGGGTGGGTCCCAGAGAGCGGCTCCCGAGGGGCAGGACCTCCAAGCGGTGCCCGCTGGTGGAGGTCTGGTTGGGGGGCGGCAGACAGCCGCGGGCCTCCGCGCTGTGGTGGGGCCTGGGAACAGGGGTCAGGGCGAGGCCCCAGGGACCCTAGTGAGGGCACAGCCGGGGGTCCTGGGCACTGGGTGAAGACCAGATGGGCCAGGGGGGAGGCAGTGGGTCCACCAGCCGTCCCTCACTGCAGGCAGCCCTGGGAGGGAAGAGACCAAGATGTCAGGCTTCTGCCTGGTGAGATGGGGCTGGAGAGGAAAATGGTGACAGAGAGATTAAAGTTCTGTGCCTCGCTTGCCTGGGCTTTGTGGGCTGTGCTCACACGTGTCAGCCCAGGCCACTGGAGTTCCGGAGGGCTTCAGGAGGGGCTCCGCCGGCGGGGTGGGAGGTGGGGGTCTGCTCCCCGCGGCCCCGCCCCCAGCCCTCTTGGGTGGTGTGGTCGGGATGCCTCTCCCCAGCACGGCCAGGTCCTGCAGGGACACCCTAGGGGCTGGGAGGCTGCTGAGAGGGGCGGCCCCGACAGCACTGAACCCACACCAGGAAAAGCTGCGTGTTTCCCCACAGCGAGCCCCGCGTGCTCCCTTCACCCAGTCGCCGCCGGACTGCTGTTACCCCAGCAGGCACTGTACGAGTGGGGACACGACGCTGCTTTCCCCATGTTTTGGCTGCTGACTCCTGTTTCTGCTGCCCTCGTGGGGCCTGAGTGATGACACCGGCCCAGGGCGCGTCTGGGTTCGCGGACCGTGTTCCCTGCGGCACCTTGCTTTGGAAGTTGAAAATCAGGCTTTATTCAGCCTATACGCTTTATTTATTCATATTTCAATTAGATTTCTTTAGGGGAACGGCTGATGAGATCACGAGAATTACCCCTTCACCATTCACTGACGCGAGGACGTGTCCCTCATTTAGTTACTAGTTACTCCGTGGGCTCCGTAGCTGAGGTGCCTCGGCGTCCACAACAGGTAAGCCCCAGGGGGTCCCGCATCGCCCCTGCTCGGGTAGGGTCATCTGTGTCCAGGACTGAGATGGGTCCCTCGGCCTTCCGGTGTCCTCACGGAGGTGAGCTCAGGATTTGGCCGCCTCACAGGAGAGGTGGAGTCTTGGGGGGCTCCGCGGCCTGAGGTGCGGCCGCGGTGGGACTGGGGGCCTTGGGACCTTATTGTGCGCACGTGACACCAAGGAAACAGACCTGGAAGAGGCGAGACCCTGAGGCACTGGAATCCTCACCGTGTTTGCACGGTGGGCACTGGACATGCCCAGACTCAGCCGTCTTTGCTTCTGTCTGCGGGTGGGGATACGCCCAGCTCGCGGGGGGCGGGGGGCGGGGTGCAGGCAGAGGAGGCCTGCTACACTGGCAGGGTTCTGCAGGGGAGGAGGGCGTGAGAGTGTGGAGGCCTTTCCTTTCTTGGGGCCTCAGGCTTGCCCTTGACCCTTGTCCTACTCTGCCAAGCCCACCCCACCCCACCCCTCGACTTGCGACCTCTTCCAAATCCCAGCTCCTGGAGCACCTTCCTGGCGGTCTTTCTCCCACCCTTCCCCCTGCCTGTGCTCCCAGCCCCCACGGATGCCTCTGTCTTGTCTGATCTGGTTTGTATTTCACATCTCCAAGCCGCCAGCCCCTGTCCCCTGCCCCACCTGCCTGGCTGCTTCTGTCTCCTCCCGGGGTCCCAGGACTCTGCTGGCACCCCAGCCCTGCACACGGCGCTGGTGGGGGAGGGAGAGCCTAGCCGACAGTGCCCCCCAGGCCCCCTGCTGCTTCAGGGAGGGACATTTGCCCGACATGTCTCCAGGCACCTCACACTTCCCAACACCTGCCCACTGGAGACACTTTGAGTTTTGCGGGAAAGTGGACCTTTTCCTGAGGCAGGTAAGGAAGTCGGTGCCCCCTGCAAGCTCCCCGGTGCCGGGAGCTCTCGGCACACGAGGCCTTGAAGGCACACGCCTGGACCCTGCCCCCACGCCCCAGCGACCCCCCCGGGCTTGGCTCCAGAAGTCTGTCCTTCCCACAGCCCACAGCCCGCGGCGGGGGCCGCCAGGAGACAGGGCTAGAGCAGGCTAACGGTTTTGTGTGCTTCTGTGGGTTCATTCTCCTCCTCTGGAGAGCTAAGTGCCAGGCTCTAGGTCCCAGGGACGGAGCAGTGGGCAGGCAGGTGAGGCGGCCTGGGTCGCACACCTGCAGAGGGCACCCCATGGAGTCTGGAGAGTGAGGCTCAGGGGCTTCTTTACCCTTCCTTGACGGGGCTGCGGGGCAGGGAGTGCAGGGACGCTGGTCCTGGGAAGTGGCTGAGACTTCTCCATTTTCTTTTAACTTCAATTTTTGAACCGGGGCCACGTGCCCATCAGTGAGGTGAGAGGCGTGTTTCCCCAGTCCCAGCACCCACCGCTCTCCGCCTGCCTCCCCCCCACCTTGTGCATTTGTGCATTCTGGGCATCTTTGTGCGGGAACGGGGCAACGCGGGGAGGGTTGTATTCTCCGCCCCCTTTCCAGGGCTGTTCTCAGGGTCCGTGTCAGGTAGGCTGCGGTGGCTTCATTCTCGAGGGTCCTTGGCAAGTGTATCGGGTTTGGATCCCCTGAGCTGGCCTCGCTGAGCCCCGGGGCCCACGGCCTGTCGCTTTGGTGGGCCTGGCAGTCTCACCAGCCTCAGGGGCCTGCCCATCCCAGTCCCCCCGGGGTGAGCACGACTACAGAGCACTCTGCCCCTCTCCTCTTGGGGTGCTGCCACTTTGTTCTACATTTTATTTATTTTTAAATTTTTTTTTAAAGAGTTTATTTATTTGACAGAGAGAAACACAGCCAGAGAAGGAACACAAGCAGGGGGAGTGAGAGAGGGAGAAGCAGGCTTCCCGCCGAGCAGGGAGCCCGATGTGGGACTTGATCCCGGGTCTCTGGGATCGTGACCTGAGCTGAAGGCAGTTGCTTAACCAACTGAGCCACTCAGGTGCCCCCATTTTATTTATTTTTAAAGATTTTATTTTATTTGAGAGAGAGAGAGAGCGTGAGAGGGGAGAAGGTCAGAGGGAGAAGCAGACTCCCTGCACAGCCAGAAGCCCGATGCAGGACTCGATCCCGGGACTCGGGGATCGTGACCTGAGCCGAAGGCAGTCACCTAACCAGCTGAGCCCCCCAAGAGCCCTGTTCTACGTTTTAAAGAGGCATTCTCTCATCTTTTTGTCTCTCAGTGGTTGATGCCGGGGTCTGTGCTCTCTGATATTGGGTCTGGAAGAACATTTACCATAAAGTCACCCCGAGTGAGGGAGGGTGGCATGGGCTGCAGAAGGGGGTGTGAGTCTACCTTGATTCACCCCTGCGTTGGCTCTTCGAAAGCCTGGCCAGACAAGGGGAGGCTGTGCGGGCCACAGCCCTCAGCGTGTGGGCAAGGGGTCTGATTCCTACCGGGGAGACCACGTACTGCTGCCCTTGGCCGTCAGGAGGGGTTGACAGGTGGGCCTTCCTGCCAGTAAGCTTATAAGGGGACAGGGTCACCAGTGATCGAGAAAGTTCAAGCCTGAGGGGCACAAATCTCAGGGAAGCGGCCAGCCTGCATGCAGTGAAAAGCGGAGCGTGTATGACCGCGTATTAGCGTCGCGGGCTCACGCGCAGGTGCTCAGGAGGGCCAGGGGGTCACTCCGTGGAGATGGGGGAGGGCAGGGGACCAGGGCATGTGACCAGGCGGGTTGTGTCTGTCTAGGGCAGTGGGATTCAGAATGCTGAGAGGGTTTGGCTGGGTGGTGGGGAGAGGGGGCTGCTGGAAGGGAGGCCTGTTCCTGACTGGGGGGGGGGCGCCCCAGCTGAGAGCGCAGGTGACTAGTTAGGGACAGGTGGGACTGGTGACAAGCTTGGGGCTGTCCGGGCTGAGCTGGGGCACCCGCAGGACACCTGGGGCAGGGACGTCCTGGAGGGTGGCGAGATAGAGGGTGGGAGAGAGGAAGAGGAGGAGGAGGAGGAGAAGGAGGGGGAGGAGAGCGTGGGCAAGGTGGGTGTCGTATCACCTGCCTTTGCAGAAGCTCCAGAATTCTCAGGCTGAAGGCAGGTCTCCCCCCCCCCGCCCCGTGCCCCCGAGCCCACACTTCTCTAGGCACTGGTCAGATAGCTGGGAGCAGCCGGGAACGCTGGCTGGGTGAAGGCCAGGGAGGGGGTCGGGAGAACGTGCCGAGTGTCTGTCCAGCCAGGAGACCCAGTGATGGAGTGGGAGGATCTGGAGGCAGAAACGAGGCGGGGAACTTGGTCTGCGTGAGTTGCTTTGCCAGGGGGCAGTTGTGTGGACAGGGTGTCTGTGCCCGGCTCCGCCCGCCCTCCCCTACCTCACCCTCCCAGGCGGGCTGCTTGTTGGGAGTTCCCTCACATGGAGCCGGGGCCCTGGCCTTCCCTCGTCAGAGACCCCCCCCCCCAGAACTTGCCTTCCAGGCCGGCCCCCTGGCAGGCAGTTGGCAGTTTTGCTGATGAATGAACAAGTAGAATGAAAGGTGAGCGAGTGAGGGGTGGAGCATGATAGCTGGGTAGGTCGTGAGTGTCAGGTACTGAGAAGGGGGCTGGCAGGCGGCAAGCGTTAGACAGCTGTGAAGGTCTGCAGGTAGCGGGGACCTCCCGGGGGCTGGAGCCCCCACGTCAGCCCCGCCTCTTGGCCCCAGTTCTCTCCAGCTGCCCCCTTCCCAAGTCTCCCTGTTCTGAGGAGAAAGTCGGGGCCCCCGTCCCGATCCCTCCAGAGCACTGGCCTTCGTCCCCTAACTTGGGGACTAAGCAACATGTGGGCCCAGTCAGGCAAGGAGGCACACAGATGGTGAGAAAGACAGGCTTTCGTCTTCCGGAGGCACCATGGTTGGGGGTCCTGATCCAGGGGAAGCCTTGCACGGGCGAGCTGGTCTACCTGACGAGCACAGCTGGGAAGACGTAAAGATTAGCTGCTCAGAAATTCAGTCGTTCTTTGGTGAGGGTCCCCCAGTGTCCCATGCAGTGATCACTGTGGTCACCATGCCTTCAGACCTGTGGGTTTTCTCACAGAGCCTTCCTGCTCAAGCCAAGCCCGCATTTCTGCTCCACAGAGGTTTAGCGGAGCCAACGGGTGTCCTCGCTAGCCCGCGGGGACGTGCGCAGACGAGTCACAGAGCAAGCACACAGCAGAGACACGTCCAGCTTCGCCAGCTACCAGGGAAATGCCAGTCACAGAGTCAGTCATGCCCCGAGCTGAACAAACGTTCAGAAGTCTAATGAGGCCACGTGACAGAGACCACGAGGAATGCCAGAGTCTCTTGCACTCCACACGTCGGGGATGCTGTGGTGCTGCTGCCTGGGGACAGGGTGCTGGATGCTCGGCAGAATCTGTTCCCCATAGTCAGGCAGTTTCTTCCCGGGACATACCCCCCGTGGAGTGTGTCACATGTATACAGGAGGTGTGTGCAGGGCTGCATATGGCGGCAGTGTTCACGAGAACAGCTGCCTGGAAGTAGCCAAAGTGACTGGCGAGGGGGTTTGGGTTCATGAGGCGTGATGCAGTTATGTGCGGGAATGCTCCGAAGCAGGTGCAGTGAGGGAGCTGGTCACACGACGACAGGGGGAAGGCCAGGGGCATGGAATGGAGTGGGCGGGTCCCAGCAAATTACACAAAGCTGGTGTTCATACATGAAAACTTTACACTGTTTTTTTTTTAAAGATTTTATTTATTTACTTGACAGAAACACAGCGAGAGAAGGAACACAAGCAGGGGAGTGAGAGAGGGAGAAGCAGGCCTCCCGCCGAGCAGGCAGCCTGATGTGGGGCTCGACCCCGGGTCTCCAGGATCATGACCCGAGCCGAAGGCAGTCACTTAACCAACTGAGGCACCCAGGCGCCCCTACTCTGTTGTTTTATATAAGTTTGATGGGACAAGTATAGCTTCATAGATAATAAAGCTCTATGTCACCTATCTGTGTATCTGTCATCTCTTTAATATCCATCTGTCCATCTGTCCGTCCATCCATCCATCCACCCATCCATCTGTCCATCCATCCATCCAGCCATCTATCCATCCACCGCCCATCCATCCACCCATCCATTCACCCATCCATCTGTCCATCCACTATCCCTCCATCCATCCATCCACCCATTTATCCATCCGTCCATCCATCCACCCATCTATCCACCCACCCATCTC
>PITA01032178.1:0-14244 GCA_004023965.1 Spilogale gracilis
GGGAAACGAAACAACAGAGATTTTGAACACAGAAACAAACTGAGGGACTTGGAGGGAGGGGGGTGGAGGGATGGGAGAGCCTGGTGGTGGGTACTGGGGACACCTAAAGCGGGGAGCACTGGGTGTGGGGAATGGGGAATGAATCTTGAAACACTGGAAAAAAAAATTTAGTAACAATAAAAAAAAAATAAAAAATAAATAAATAAATATGAGTGAAATGTAAACCTATTCTAAAATTGTTATGTTATGTTAATTTGGAGGAGTAATGAGATGATAGAGAATCTTGGTAAAGATAATTCATTGGCATATTTTTTCAGAAAAATAAATAAAAGATAATATTATTTTATTACTTTAATAATAGAAAAAATGTGTTCGGTTTTAAACCATGGTTCTCTAAGTATAGTCTGGAAACTCCTAGGAGTTCTGAAAGGGGGAAGCCTGAAAAATCAAAACTATTTTATAGTAATAACAAGATATTATGCCCTTTTCAGTTTAATTTTTGTACAGATGTATAGAAGACATACAAATGGCTAGCAGACACATGAAAAAATGTTCATCATCATTAGCCATTAGGGAAATTCAAATCAAAACCACATTGAGATACCACCTTACATCAGTTAGAATGGCAAAGATTAACAAGACAGAAAACAACAAATGTTGGAGAGGATATGGAGAAAGAGGAACCCTCTTACACTGCTGGTGGGAATGCAAGTTGGTGCAGCCACTTTGGAAAACAGTGCAGAGATTCCTCAAAAAATTAAAAATAGAGCTACTCTATGACCCTGCAATTGCACTACTGGGTATTTACCCTGAAGATACAGATGTAGTGAAAAGAAGAGCCATATGCACCCAAATGTTCATTGCAGCAGTGGCCACAATCGCCAAATTGTGGAAAGAGCCAAGGTGCCCATCAACAGATGAATGGATAAAGAAGATGTGGTACATATATACAATGGAATACTATGCCTCCGTCAGAAAGGATGAATACCCAACTTTTGTAGCAACATGGACTGGACTGGAAGAGATTATGCTGAGTGAAATAAGTCAAGCAGGGAAAGTCAATTATTAATAGCATGGAGGACATTCAGAGAAGGAAAGGAAAAGTGAATTGGGGGAAATCATAGAGGGAGACAAACCACAAGACCGTAGAGTTTGAGAAACAAACTGAAGGCTTTAGAAGAGAGAGAGGCGGGGGGATGGGTGATCCTGGTAGTGGGTATTAAGAAGGCCACATATTGAATGGAGCACTGGGTGTGATACATAAACAATGAATCTTGGAACACTGAAAAAATAAAATTAAAAATACCAAAAACCAAAAAATAAAAAAAAAAACCCACAAATGTACAGTAGGCCTTCCACAGCCAATATAATGCTTGATATTGCAACCAATTGAATGAAGGAGCAGATCAGAGAATCTAGCTCTTTTCTATTAAGTGAAATAATAGAGAAATTCACACAAAAAATGGTACTCTTCTTACTATTTTGCTTGGAAATAGCTGTTTTTCACAAAATGTTGTTTATGCTAACATGAAAAAGTCTATATTTTTTAATAGTTGGAGTAAATTATTTTTTCTGTGAACACCATTTATTTTCCAGTTATTTTAGGCAGAAGAAAATTTAAACTCCTCTGATGGCTCATTTACATTGTCCTAAGTTTACAATGTAGTGCTTAAATTATTTGCTGCAGATATAGACACACAAATAGCTTACGTAAGCATGGGGTGACTGAGATAGCAGTGATGAGACTGGATTTATTTTCATAGTGCATTCTGCTTTTTGTTTTAGTTTTAATTTTAAAGGTTTTTAATTTAAATTCCAGTTAGTTAACATACTGCATAATATTAGTTTTAGGTGTACAATTCAGTGATCCAATACTTCCATACAACACCTGCTGCTCATCACAGCAAGTGCCCTCCTTAATCTCTATCACCTATTTCACCCATCCTGCCACCCACCTCCCCTCTGGTAACCATCCATTTGTTCCCTGCAGTTAAAAGTCTGCTTCTCAGTTTGTCATGCTCTCTCTTTTTCTATTCTTCTTTCTTAAATTTCACACATGTGTGAAATTATATGGTATTTGTTTTTCTCTGATTTATTTCACTTAACAGAATACTCTCTAGCTCTATCCATATCATTGTAACTGGCAAGATTTCATTCTTTTTGATGGCTGAGTATGTATATATATATACACACACACATGCCACATCTCCTTTATCTACTCATCAGTTGATGGACACTTAGATGCATTACATATATATATATATATATATATATATATATATATGATAGGTGTACCAATGGTATATGGTATATGTATGTGTATGCTTGTGTGCATATGTGTGTGTGTGCATATGCCACATCTCCTTTATCTGTTCATCAGTTGATGGACACTTGCACTATTTCCATTATCTGTCTATTGTTGATAATGCTGCTGTAAACATCAGGGTATCTGTATCCTTTTGAATTATTACTTTTGTATTCTTTGGATAAATACCTAGTAGTGGGATTAACTGGACCATAGGGTAGCTCTATTTTTAACTTTTTGAGGAAATTTCATACTGTTTTCCACAGTGGCTGCACCAGTTTTCATTCCCACCAATAGTGCAGGAAGGTTCCTCTTCCCTCTTTCTCCACATCTTCACCAACACCTTGTTGGTGTTATTGCTTCTTTTGTTAATTTTAGCAAAGTCCCCTTAGTCCATCCTAAGGCTGGCCAGTGTCAGAGATAACCAGCCAGTAGCATGCCTTTGATAGGCAAAAAACCAATTCAAGCTATACATTCTCTACCAGGCCCTTACCTCCAAAAGAAAATATTCCTTTGTCTTAATCATTTCAGGGCCTGATACTGGGCACGTAGGGACCACCACTACAGCTTAAATCCAGCAGAAACTATTCAGACTAGCCAATCCTAAACCATTTATCCTGCCCTACCATGACTTTCTTATGTAAATGCCAATAAAAACTGTGGCCTTCCACTCCTATCTAATTTGAGAAGGGAATATCACTGAAGTGATATTATTCAACAATGAGCCATAGCTGGTGGGATTTCCTGGGTTCCATCTTGATGTCTTCCCTGTGGTCCTCAGAGGAATATGGTAATCCCCACCTCTACTCCCTCTCTTCCTTGGACCTGTGAAAAAAATAACCTTTCTTTCAAGCTTCCTTGTTTCCTCCTGTGGCTACACCAGTTTTACCATATTGTACCCAAAAGGCACATTCTTAGGACAATGAATCTATACAGTCAGTAATAGAAATATTCCTGGCAATCATTCTGCCTAGGATGACTAGCATTGCCGGACTACATACACATGTGACTGAGAAACATAAATATGCCTCGCTAAAAGTTTTTAAATACATTTTCAACTCAAAATCCTACTACCTGGATCCAAAAACCAATTGCCACTTCAATATTACCTGACATGAAAGGAAATATCAGAGAATGGAGCCAGCAGTTTTAATTGATTGCAGGTAATGTATGTTTTTGTAAGTTTTAAAACACATGACTAGATAAATACATTGTTCTAGGCCCTCCCACCCCTTAAGTGACTTCAAAGGGAATCATGAAGGTGGAGGCTTTAAACCTGAGTTGTTTCTTCAATTTTATGAAGAATTTTATGATGAATCTGTCTCTGATCATGGTATAGCTTTTACCTCATTCACATCTTATTTTATATCTTTCAATAATTTTTTGTAGTGTTCTGTAAGAGATGTTCTTTAAAAAGTCTTCCACTTGGTGCGCCTGGGTGGCTCAGTTGGTTAAGCAACTGCCTTTGGCTCAGGTCATGATCCTGGAGACCCGGGGATCGAGTCCCACATCGGGATCCCTGCTCAGTGGGAAGCCTGCTTCTCCCTCTCTCACTCCCCCTGCTTGTGTTCCCTCTCTAGCTGTGTTTCTCTCTGTCAAATAAATAAATAAAATCTTTAAAAAAAAAAGTCTTGCACGCATTTTTATATTTATTTCTATGTATAACATAGATTTATTATATTATGAAAGTAATATTTTCTGTATTGCATTTTCTAATTGCTTTCTGTTGGGATGGAGAAACATTACTTTGAGCATATTGACCAACTCATTATTGGCCCTCATAATTTCATGCAAGTTTTCTTTCTATTTTGTAGAATGTCATTATGGGCAATTATTATGTTATACTAATGCTTTTTAATCTTTTCTCAATCCTTATCTATTTTTCTTATTGCATTAGCAATAACCTGCAGTGAAATTTTGAAAGGTAATGTTGATCACTCACATCCTTAAGTTGTCATGACAAAGGTGACATATTTATGAACTTTTACTATGATTTTCAGTATGATACTTGTGGAGAGAAATGTATGTTAAGTTAAAGAGCCTTCTTTTTATTCCAGTGTAGTAACAAATCACTTTTCTATATCATTGAGGATAATCATATGTTCTTGTCCTTTATCACATGTATTTTGCTCATGCTGAATTATCATTACATTTTTACAAAAAATATATCTCTTTTACATAAGTAAGTTTTATAATTTAATGTCTCATTTCTTTAGAAATTTTTCTTTTCAGGTTATTGATATAATTGGGGCTGATTTTTTTGTCTTTTTTATTATTTAGGGTAGATTATATTTATGAAATGAGTTAAGTGTCATTTATTTTCTATTCTCTGCAATTGTTTCTGTGAGCTAGGAATGTCTTTATGCCAGGCTGTCCCACAAAATCTTCTGGATTTGATAGGTAGAGTGAAATTTTTTTAACATTTAAATTTCTTCTTTACTAAATTTTGGTACTTTTGTAGAAAGTTATTCCTTTTTTTCATGTAATATATTGTTCAAAATGTTCTACTATGATTAAAATTATCTATTGATTTTGTATAGTTAGCATTCATATTTTTATATTTATTTACTTTCTTCTTTGCTGAATTGGTATTGCAAGAGAATTGTAATAACTGTTTATGATTTGAATGATCATTTTATTAGTTTTATTGTTATAATTTTAATGTCCCTGATTTTCATCAGATTATTTATTTATTGTTACTTTCATTCCTAAACACTTCTCAAGTTATATTTTTATGTTATTTTAATGTATAAACTATTTGGAAGCTTTATTATTAGAAGAACTCTCCTGCCGACATGAATGAAACTGCCCTTTATATGCGCTTATGATATTAATTATATGAATACATTTGTTGTATTAAATGTGAGGTTTTGGCATAGATTTGTATCCCATAATGACGCTGGCTACAGTAACCTGATATATATGGTATGTTTCCCCCATATATTATATTTTTAATTTACGAGAGTATTTCTGTTGTAGAAAAATCTCCTGTTAACAATATATAGTTGGATTTTGTTCTACATTTTTAGGTATTTTAAGTCCAACTTAAAGTATTTTTAAGATATTTAATATATGAAATTATTTTATGGTGCTTGAAATTTAGCTTTTAATTTGTTTACGTTTCTCTTCTAAAATTTTAAATTATTAAGTAAGTAGTACATTTTCTTTTGTGACAGATATTTGCAAGTAGTATTGGAATTCATTTTTGTTTGCATCACTGCTCTGGTTTGCTTTCTTTGTTGTCAACCATCAAAAGGGCACTCGTAGACATTGTTCTTTAAAAAGCCCAACTTAATGAATTATGCTAGTGAACATGGTTTTCAGAAAGTAACAGAAATGGACTCGGGGGTTAGCATTCCTCTCTTGATAAGCTCTGCAGCAATCAACCAATCCTAAATGGGTAAAACAAGAACCGTTACATATCAACTATTGGCTTTATTGTGGGTATGTTTTTCTTTTGCCTTTTAAAAATTTTTTTATTATGTTATGTTAGTCACCATACACAACATCATTAGTCTGTCTTTGCTTTTTGTGAAAGAAGTTTTAGATAAGCTGTTTTCCCTCATGTATTTACACAAAGATGAGTCAGTTCTCAGTGCATTAACTCACCTTGATACATTCTTTGACAGTTAATATGATCATTCCCTGAAATATGTCTATATTCCCTCTGAATTCTCATTTTGCCAGCCTCACAATGCAAACTTGATTTGGCAACACTTCTGGTTCCTAGAATCTTGGCTCAGTTTTCTTTGATTAGTCTGATGGTTGACTAGTCTTACTGGGCTTTAGTGACCAGGAACTTTGGCTTTCTCAGTGAATCTCATCCTTAGCCAAGTCTAATTCAGTTTCTTCCATTAGGGGCAGAAACACTGGGAAGTCATTTCATTGATTTTTTGGCTGTCTCGTCCTTACTGCAAACTTTAGAAAGTATGGCTTTCCATTTTATTTCTGCCTTACTACTGATCTGGATTAATATATGTTTTAAAAATCTTTGTTGGGCACCTGGGTGGCTCAGAGGGTTAAGCCTCTGCCTTAGGCTCAGGTCATGATCTCAGGGAACTGGGATCGAGGCCCACGTTGGGCTCTCTGCTCAGGAGGGAGCCTGCTTCCCCTCTTTCTCTGCCTGCCTCTCTGCCTATTTGTGATCTCTCTCTGTCAAATAAATAAATAAAATCTTAAAAAAAAACCCTTTGTTATTGCTGTTTTTGTAACTATCTTGTCTTTTCTATCATGCAAAAAGTGCTAAAGGATTGATATCTGCCCTTGTTCAGCTGTCAGTCTGCAAGCTTCTGAGAATCCTTCAGTGACTTGGGATGCTTACCTTTTCACAACCTAGCCATGCGAACATGGTTTACGAAGATTGTAGCCTGGTTGTAACAATACAGTTGAGAGACTTTCCCTATGTCACACCATACTTCTCTGCTACTATTTTAGTTTATTTTTAGTAGAATCCTTATAGTATTTTGTCTAGTTTGTTTTCCTTGACCTGTGTTTGAAGCTGTGAAACTGTTGCTAACAGTTATCTGAGTTAATCTAAAACTAACTTCTTTCCTTTTTAGGGAGGAATATTAGATTTTTAAACAACAGACTATATGTAATTACAACCCTATATATACATGGTCACTTTGGGGACTTGCTCTTGGAGGATAGTTTATCATAGGAATCTGTCATATTTATTTATTGTAAGAATTCAAATTTCACCCAATTCAAATAGGTTGACCTACATTAAAGGAAACAAATGTTTGTAAATATTTAATGAGTTACGGTTAGTTCACTATACTTGGGAGAACAAAGAGCGTTCCCTTCTATTCAAGCTACTAAGATTTATTTTCATCTAAGTTAAAAACTGAATTAATTCCTAGAGAAAGAGGGATGGAAAGACTTGGAATGTTTGTGAGAATGGTCCTCCTCTCCTGGAAGCTGCTATAATAAAAGCCAACAACGAATGATCCAAACAACAATAGCTGCAACAACAATAAATTATGGCAATTGCCTACCATCTGCTTCTGGTAGCCATAAGTCTGATCTCTTTTTTCTATGTTTCTTTTTATTTTTTAAAGATTTTCCATAAAAGTGACATATGGTATTTATTTTCTTTGATTTATTTCATTTAACATAATGCCTTTAAGGTGCATTTATGTTGTTGCAAATGTACAATTTTCTCATTATTTTATAGATGAATAGTATTATGTATGTATGTATATATCATCATCATCTATCATCTATCTATCTATCCTCTATCATCTATCATCTATCTATATCTATCTCACAACTTCTTTATCCACTGAAACATCAATAGACACTTAGGTTGTTTTATGGGTGTGTAGATATTTGTTGAATTAGCGCTTCATTTCTTTTAGATAAATTCCCAACAGAATTTTTGGATCATATGGTAGTTCTATTTTTAATCTTTTTGAGAATACTTTATACATTTTTCCATAGTGGCTGTTAACACTTTACAATGTCATCAACAGTGCACAAGAGTTCCCTTTACTCTATATCCACACTAGTATTTGTTCATTTGTTATCTTTCTCTTCCTTTTTTTTTTTTTTTTTTAATAATGGCCATTTAACAGGTATGTGGTGGTATTTTCTTGTGGTTTTAATTTGTATCATTCTAATGACCAGTGAAGTTAAGCATCTTTTCATGTACTTGTATCCCTTTTGTGTATCTTTTTTTGGGAAATGCTTCTGGTCCTTTATCCATTTTAAATTGAGTTATTTACTTTTTTGTTAATTAATGTATGATTTCTTGATATGTTTTGGGTATTAGGCTCTTATAAAATATATGGTTTGCAAATAATTTCCCCCATTCTGTAGGTTATCCTTTCACTTTGTTGGTGTTTTCTTTTGCTGTGTAAAAGCTTTGTAGGTTGATGTAATCTCACCAGTTAATTTTTGATGTTGCTTTGTGATTTAGATGTCATAACCAAAAATTATTATAAAGACTCTTGTTTAGAAGTTCATTCTTATGTTCTTCTACATGTTTCATGGCTTCATGTCTTACATTTAAGTCTTTAATCCATTTAAAGTTAATTTTTTAAAAAGATTTTAATTATTTATTTGACAGAGAGTGAGAGAGAGAGAGAGCATGCACACAAGTAGGGGGAGGGGCAGAGAGAGAGGGAGCCTGATGCGGGACTCGATCCCAGGACCCTGGGATCATGACCTGAGCCAAAGGCAGTCACTTAACCAACTGAGCCACTCAGATGCTTTTCAAGTTAATTTTTGTGAGTGGGTGAGGGATGGGACCAATTTTTTCTTTTACATGTAAATATTCAACCATCTTAGCACAATTTATCAAAGAAACTGTCTTTCTCCTTTGAATATATTTGGCTCTTTGGTCAAATATTTGTTGACCACATATGCTTGGATTTATTTCTGGATATTTAATTCTGTTCCATTGATTTATTTGTTGGCTTTTATGCCAGTACCATGCTGTTTTGATAACTATAACTTCATAGTATAACTTAAAATCAGGGGCTGTGACACCTCCTGCTTTTCCGTCCCCTTTACGATTTCTTTGGTCTGTGTGGTTCCATGTAAATTTTAAGTGTGTTTTTCTATTTCTGTAAAAGATGGCACTGAAACCTTGATAGAGAATCTATATGGCTTTTGAGAGTATCAATACTTTAACAATATTAATTCTTGAATCTATATGGTTTTTGAGATATTAATACTTTAATAATATTAATTCTTGCAATCCTTGCAGATGAGATAACTTTCCATTTATTTGTGTCTTTTTTGGTTTCTGAAATAAATGTCTTGGGGTTTTTAGCAAATAGATTTTTTGCTTCCTTAGTTATATTTATTTCAAAAATATTGTATTGTTTTTGATGTTGTTGTAAATTAAACCAGTTCTTTATTTCGTTTTTAGAAAATTCATTGCTAGCACATAGAATTGCTTCTGAGTTTTGCATGTTAATTTTGTATTCTGCAACTTTACTGAATTGTTTAGAGCTAACAGGTTTTTGGTTGAATCTTTTGGATTTTCTTTTCTTTTCTTTTTTTTTTTAAAGATTTTATTTATTTATTTTACAGAGAGAAACCCAGCTAGAGAGGGAACACAGCAGGGGGAGTGAGAGAGGGAGAAGCAGGCCTCCTGCCGAACAGGGAGCCCGATGTGGGGCTCGATCCTGGGTCCCCAGGATCATGACCTGAGCTGAAGGCAGTCGCTTAACCAACTGAGCCACCCAGGTGCCCCTGGATTTTCTAAATATAAATCAAGGGACAGCTGGGTGACTCTGCTGGTTAAGTGCCTACCTTCAGCTCAGGTCATGATCTTGGGTCCTGAGATCGAGCCCCATATTAGGATCCCTCCTCAGTGGGGAATTTGCTTCTCCATCTGCCTCTCTACCTGCTGGTGCTCTTCTCTCTCAAATAAATAAATAAAATCTCTAAAAATAAATAAATAAATATAAAATCATGTTACCTGCAAGAAGAAAAAATGTTACCTTTCCCTTTCCAATTCTGATTTCTTTTATTTCTTTTTCTAGCCTTATCACTCTATGGAGTAATATGTTGAATAAGAGTGGTGAGAGTGATCACTCTTGTGTTACCACTCTTAGAGGATTAATTTTCAAAGTTTTATCATTGAGGATTATGTGGACTTGTCATTATGGCCTCTATTTTGTTGTCATATGTTCCTGCCATGCCTAATCTGACAAAAGTTTTTATCATGAAAGAATATTGAGTTTTGTCAAATGATTTTTCTGTGTTTATTGAGATGATTAAATGATTCTTTTAAATTTGGTTAATGTACTGTATCATTTTGAGTTGCCTATGTTGAACCACCCTTGCATAAACAAAGACAAATCACTTGATCATGATGGATGGTCCTTTTAATGGGCTGCTGAATTGGATTTGCTAGAATTTTATTGAGAAATTTTGCATCCATATTTATCATGGATATTGGCCTTAGTTTTCCAGTAGTATCCTTTTGTGGTGTTGGTATCAGGATAATGCCAGCCTTATAAATAAATTTGGGAGTGCTCCCTCTTCTTTGATTTTAAAAAATTTTATATATATATATTATTTATATTATTTATTTATATTTATATTTTATAATATATTATATATAAATTATATAGTTTATTATTTATATTATATTATTAAATATATATTATTTCTATATAAATATATCTATAGAAATAAGAATGTATTATGTAATGAAATAAGAAAATAAATTTAAAACCTAAAGGGAGAAGAACTGTTATTATTTTAAGACGCAATCTTCTTAATAGGAAATATCTGTAAGCATTTTTAGGGTAACATCTTCCTAAATTTGCTATTAGTATTTGAAATGGATAAAAAATTTGGGTTTACACCTTCTAGTTTTTATGTAGTGAATATTATAACCTTGAGTTAATCCCTTCAGCATGAAAGAATGATATTGTGCCATCTATTTATGACTTGTGTCTTTTAATGCATGTAGTACTTTCATAGAAATGAATAAAAACATTACATCAATCTTTGTACGTGACCATATTTCTATTGGTCATGAGTCTTATACAATCAGTGAAATATATTTACATTAAATATACTTACCTATACATAATTTTAGGAAGATTGAACTTTTTCTTTTGACCTGACAATTAACCATATTGTGGACTTGCAAATAAAGCCACTGAAATAACTGTGATAAGCTAATTAACAATAATTATAAATAATTATATCATAATTTCTCACTTATTACTACCATGTCTTAATGGATTACAAGGAAAGGGAGCAGCCATCTTTAAAACTCAGAAAAATATATAGAGTACAAAATATTTTTTTTAAAGTTTGTTTTTATTCTGAATTTGGGAACTTCAATGGAGAAAAAATACCAAAAATATTATCAAAGTTAACTGGTCATTACATGAACATTTAAGCATAGGTCATAGATGTTTTGAGATAATATTGGACTCTTAATGGGCACCTGGGTGGCTCAGTGGGTTAAGCCTCTGCCTTCAGCTCAGGTCATGATCTCAGGGTCCTGGGATCAATGCCCACATGGGCCTCTCTGCTCAGCGGGGAGCCTGCTTCCTCCTCTCTCTCTGCCTGCCTCTCTGCCTACTTGTGATCTCTCTCTCTGTCAAATAAATAAATGAAATCTTTTAAAAAAAAAGATTGGACTATTAACATATTAGTTTCTGAGAAAAAAAAATAAATTGCTCTAAGTTTGTAAATGGTGCTTCATGTGATATGAGGAGTGTCAGGAAATGGGCTCCTATAGCAGCATTCTAGTCCAACACAAAGTTATTTCCTAATGACATTTGTGAGAAAAATATTCTTAATGTACATAATTTAAAGCTGCACAGTTGTTATTTTCTCTGGAATATAGTCTGGGACACACATTTACACTGATTTAGGGCCAGTGGGCTAGTGGTTTATGTGGACAACTAGGAAATTGAAAGCAACAAGATGGAAGGATTATTGACATGATGGTCTGTTTGTAGATAGTCTTCCCTGAGTAGTAAAAGGAACTAAGAATATTAACTTTCCACATGAATACTTGGTAATTCATGTCAGATATGGATCAGGTTATCAGTAATCTGGTGAAGGCAATAATCCATTATCTTCTAGATTCTTTGCTCACTCATTGGGTTCTCATCCATAATATAGCCAAGGTGGAAGAGCTAGAACTCCCAGCATGGATTGTTAAACATGACTGACTTAGAAATTACCCATGGTAAGTGCATAGTTTTCTGATGATGGTTATCAAAAATATATAGAGAAAACCAAAATGTCCATTGATAGATGAATGGAAAAGAAAATGTGGCATATGCATACAATGGAATATTACTTGGCATTAAAAAGGAAAGAAATTCTGCTACAGTGTCAGTGTGGATGAACCTGGAGGACAAATGCCAATCAGAGCAAATATTTTTTTATTCCAATTATATAAGGTATCTAAAAAAGCCAAGGTCATAGACGCAGAGAGAAGAATGGTGATTGCTTGGGGCTGAGGGGAGGAGAAAATGAGGAATTACCATTCAAACAGTTTCAACTTATTAAATTATGTAAGAAGAAATAGTTCTAGAGATCTGTTGTATAAGATTATACATGTAGTTAAAATATTATGCTGCACACTTAAAAATTTCTTAAAAGGGTAAATCTCATGGTAAATATTCTTACTACAACAAGAAATGTAAATATATTCATAATCTGGGGCTACCAGCCAGCCATCGTGCTTCAGTTTGATTACATTGGTTTTTCCATCCAAGAGTAGTATTGATTCACCCAGGCTCTACTCTAGTTGTTATTTTGCCCGTTTTGCTCAATCGCTTCTGTTAACATGACTATATCAGGATCGAAGAAATCCCTATTCACTATTATGCCATATTGCAGCAGAGCTTTGGTGCAATGCACTCACTTTGCAAGAACAGAAAGTAAGGTAATACACTCATTCCCATGGAATTCAGTGGCATCATCAGGCACCACATCAAACAGAATCAAGGAGACTTATCTAATGGTGGAATCACTTACTGAAGACTCAGTTGTTGGAACAACTGCTATTAGCCCTTTACATGTTTGGGTTATTGTCTCAGGGATATGGTCTATACTCTGTATTAGCAAACAATGTATGAAGCTATTTCTTTCATAATCAGACTGTTGACCCAATTACCTTGGGTCAAAATGGGAATGCCAGCAACTACACTAAAACTTGCTAACCCACTTTCCCCCCCTTGCTGTCCCTATGTCATTAGACTTTTCTGAATTAGTATACTTACTACTCAACAGAGGAGACTGGGGGACACAGCAATTGCTCTTGTCTCCTGAGTATACATTTTACTGAACCAAAAGGTAAACAAAATGCTTTGTATTCTTTTGGGTAACTGATAGTGATTAGCAAAAGGTATTAATAGAAAGATGAGAGGGAGGTACACAGAAGTAACCCAGGGATTCTTCTAGAATGCCTTCTAACACCATCATGTCTGACAGTAAATGTTAATCAACAAGCATAGCAATTCAACATGGCAAGACCACAGGGCCCAGACCCTTCATCAGTGGAGGCTGAATGACTCCTCCAGGTAAACAGATTCTGGATTCTGACTGTATGGTTGAGGCCAAGGTGAATATGGAAAGAAAATATCAACTATTGCCCTTGACCAGCTGCATATGTGAGGACTTAGGAGCTACCATTATTTTCTTCCTTTTAAGTTTACTAATTACATGAAATGTATTTATGGCAGTTACTCAATGATTTAATTTTTACATTATACAAAATGGGATTTTTTGGACTGATATTGTACAATTTAAAAAATATTTGAAGTTTATACAGTTACTGTTGAGAAATTATTTACTTAATGTATGACACCTGGACAAATAACTTTCAAGCAAATAAAATTGAATCTAACTGTAAATCCAATTAATCATTATTTAACCTCTACTTAAGGAATTAGAGGGCATTTGCTGGGTTAATTTACCCCACATCGTCCCCATGCTTTTGTACTTCTAATTATCAATTATCAGTGGCAAAATAGAGCTAAAAAATAAATATAGAGAGTTTTAAGTGAAAACGAATGAACTTTATGACTGGGAGAAAAATTTCCCTAAAAATATATTTCATGATTTAGTATTTTCTTTCATAGCTATGTCAGTTAGCCTACCACAAGTTTGCTATAATGATACAATGATAAATTGAAATGCTTCTTTTTCAGTGAAGAAATTAGGACTGAAAGATCCTTTTGGTCCCTCCCAAAGGATTCCCACAAGAAAAGAAAAAAATAAACTGTTGTATGGATTTTGACTCCTAGTAAGTTTAGGGTCTTCTTTTCCTTTCTTTTTCCCCTTTTCTTTCCCCTTTCTTCATTTCCTTCCTTTCTTTTCCTTTCTTTTTCTTTTCCTCTCCTCTCCTCTCCTTGACTCTCCTCTCTTCTTTCCTCCCCTCTGCTCTCCTCTGATCTTCTCTCCTCTTCTGTCCTCCCCTCTCCTCTCCTCTCCTCTCCTCTCCT
>PITA01032179.1:0-14258 GCA_004023965.1 Spilogale gracilis
ACCAACTCTCATTACACCTTAAAGAACTGGAAAATCAACAAAATATTAAACCAACCCCCCACACAAGACAGGAAATAATTAGGATTAGAGCAGAGATGAATGAATCAGAAACTAGAGATACAGAACACATCAATGAAACTAGAAGCTGGTTCTTTGAAAGAATCAATAAGATTGATAAACCATTGGCCAAAGTAATCCAAAAGTAAAGGGAGAAGACCCAAATTAATAAAATTATGAATGAAAGGGGAGAGATCACAACTAACACCAAGGAAATAGAAACAACCATCAGAAATTACTATCAACAATTATATGCCAATAAGTTTAACAACCTAGAAGATATGAATACATTCCTAGAAACCTATAAACTTCCAAGACTGAAACAGGAAGACATCGACAATCTGAATAGACCTATATCTAGTAACGAGATTGAAGCAGTAATCAAAAACCTCCCCCAAAACAAGAGTCCAGGACCAGACAGATTCCCTGGGGAATTCTACCAAACATTCAAAGAAGAAATAGCACCTATACTCCTGAAGCCCTTTGAAAAAATAGAAACAGAAGGAAAACTTCCAGACTCTTTCTATGAAGCCAGCATCACTCTAATCCCCAAACCAGACAAAGACCCCACCAAAAAGGAGAACTTCGGACCAATATTTCTGATGAATATGGATGCCAAGATTCTCAACAAGATCCTTGCTAACAGGATCCAACAATACATTAAAAAGATTATCCACCAAGACCAGGTGGGTTTTATCCCAGGATGCAAGAATGGTTAAACACTTGCAAATCAATCAAAGTGATACAACAAATCTCTAAGAGAAGAGAGAAGAACCACATGGTACTCTCAATTGATGCAGAAAAGGCATTTGACAAAATACAACATCCGTTCCTGATCAAAACTCTTTGAGGTATAGGGATAGAGGAAACATTTCTCAACCTCATAAAATCTATCTATGAAAAACCCACAGCGAATATCATTCTCAATGAGGAAAAACTGATAGCCTTCCCTCTGAGATCAGGAACAAGACAAGGATGCCCACTTTCACCACTACTCTTCAACATAGTGTTAGAAGTCCTAGCAACAGCAATCAGACAATAGAAAGAAATAACAGGTATCCAGCTTGGCAAAGAAGAAGTCAAACTCTCTCTCTTTGCAGAGGACATGATACTCTATATGGAAAACCCAAAAACTCTACCCCCAAATTACTAGAACTCATACAACAATTTGGTAACATGGCAGAATACAAAATCATTGCACAGAAATCAGTTGCATTCTTATACACTAACAATGAAAATATAGAAAGAGAAATCATGAATCGATTCTGTTTACTATAGCACCAAAAACCATAAGATACTTAGGAATAAGCCTAACCAAAGCAGTCAAGGATCTGTACTCGAGGAACTACAGAACACTCATGAAAGAAATTGAAGAAGACACAAAAAGATGGAAGAGCATTCCATGCTCATGGATCAGAAGAATAAACATTGTCAAAATGTCTGTACTACCCAGAGCAATCTATACTTTCAATGCCATTTTGATCAAAATTCCACCAACATTTTTCAAAGCGTTGGAAGAAACAATCCTAAAATTTATATGGAACCAAAAAAGACCCTGAATCGCTAAGGAATTGCTGAAGAAGAAAAACAAAGCTGGGGCATCTCGTTACCTGACTTCAGGCTTTATTACAAAGCTGTGATTACCAAGACAGCATGGTACTGGCACAAAAACAGAGAAATAGACTAATGGAACAGTGTAGAGAGTCCAGATATGGACCCACAAATCTATGTTCAAATCATCTTTGACAAAGCAGGAAAAAATATCCAGTGGAAAAAAGACAGTCTCTTCAATAAATGGTGCTGGGAAAATTGGACAGCTACATATAGAAGAATGAAACTAGACCATTCTCTTACAGCACACACAAAGATAAACTTGAAATGGATGAAAGACCTCAAAGTGAGACAGAAATCCATCAAAATCCTGGAAAAGAACATAGGCAGTAATCTCTTTGACATCGGTCACAGCAACTTCTTTCAAGACACGTCTCCAAAGGCAAAGGAGACAAAAGCAAAATTGAACTTCTGTAACTTCTTCAAAATAAAAAGCTTCTGTACAGCAAAGGAAATAGTCAAAAAAACAAAGAGGCAACCCACACACGGGAGAGGATATTTTAAATGACACTACAGACAAAGGGCTGATATCCAAGATCTATAAAGAACTACTCAAATTCAACATCCAAAAGGAATATGAACACATCAAAAAATGGGCAAGAGACATGAAGAGGCACTTCTCCATAGAAGACATACAAATAGCTAACAACCACGTGAAAAAATGTTCAGCGTCACTAGCTATCAGGGACATTCAAATCAAAACCCCAATGAGATACCATCTTACACCAGTCAGAATGACCAAAATTAACAAGTCAGGAAACAACAAGTGTTGGAGAGGCTGTGGAGAAAGGGGAACCCTCCTACACTGTTGGTGGGAGTGTAAGTTGGTGCAGCCACTATGGAAAACTAGTGTGGAGATTCCTTTAAAAATTAAAGCTAGAACTACCCTATGACCCTGCAATTGCACTACTGGGCATTTAGCCCAACGATACAGATGTAGTGAAAAGAAGGGTCATATGTACCCCAATTTTCATAGCAGCAATGTCCATAATCACCAAACTGTGGAAAGAGCCAAGGTCCCTGCAACAGATGAATGGATAAAAACGTGGTACATATATACAATGAAATATTATGCCTCCATCAGAAAGTATGAATATCCAACTTTTGTAGCAACATGGACTGGATTGGAAGAGATTTTGCTGAGTGAAATAAGCCAAGTAGAAAAAGTCAAGTATCACATGGTTTCACTTTCTTGTGGTACATAAGGGGTAATATAGAGGACAGTAGGAGAAGGAAAGTAAATGGGAAGTAGGGTAATTCAGGAACAGAAATGAAACATGAGATTGGGGCACCTGGGTGGCTCAGCTGGTTAAGCGACTGCCTTTGGCTCAGATCATGATCCTAGAAACCTGGAATCAAGTCCCACATCGGGCTCCCTGCTCGGCAGGAAGCCTGTTTCTCCCTCTTTCACTCCACCTGCTTGTGTTCCCTCTCTGGCTGTGTTTCTCTCTGTCAAATAAATAAATAAAATCTTAAAAAAAAAAAAGAAATGAAATATGAGAGACTTTGGACACAGAAACAAACTGAGGGACTTGGAGGGAGGGGGTGGGGGGATGAGAGAGCCTGGTGGCGGGTACTGAGGGCACCTATTGCATGGAGCACTGGGTGTGGGGCATGGGCAATGAATCTTGGAACACTGAAAAAATAAAATAAATTTAAAGTTAAAAAAGATTAAAAATTCAAAAAAAGGAAATTACTTAAGTGAATGATTATAGATTTGTTTGATTGTAAATACTTACACTATTACTTTTGCATGTTTATAGCATCTAGGAGAGTGTAAATTTGAAGTTTTGCAATATGACAAGAGATTGTCTTTTAGAGAAATTTATCAAGACTATTTTGCCCACTACTAGCCATTTTTGGAGAGGTGATACCATTCAGGTGCTCTGCAAAGTCAATTAAAACAACAAGCTAATGATGTCAGGTTCAGCTCTGTCTGTACTGGGTTGAGTTGTGTGTCCCTCCACTCCCTAAATTTCATGTCCACCTGGAACCTCAGAATGTGACCTCATTTAGAAATAGGGTCTTTGGAGATGTAATCAAGTTAAGATGTGGTCATCCTAGATTAGGGTAGTCTCTGATCCAATGACTCATGGTTTTGGACATGATCAGGAGAAGGCAATTAGAACACAAAGATACATGGAGAAGAAGAGCATGCGAAGTTGGAGGCAGAGTTTGGACTGATGCAGCTCCAAGCCAAGGAAGACCAAAGATTAAAAGGCAAAAACTAGGGAAGAGGCAATGAAAAATCTTCCCTTTAGAACCTGTCATCATGACCCTGATGACATCCTGACTTCAGACTTACAGCCTCCAGAATTGTGAAAGTAAATCTCTGTTATTTTAAGCCAGGCAGTTTTATTTAAAACTACTTGACTTTGTATATAAAACTAATGCACTATCCTGGAACAATAGATGAAGAGTAGAAGTGCCTTGTGAACATTCCTCAGCCAAACAAAAGACAGACTGGAGTGGAGGTAAGTTAGGGCTTCCTCAGGACTGGTGTACTAGATTCTCATTGGGAAGGATGAAAGGAGAGTGCTCAAGCTCAGTAGCAAGTGAAATCAATTTAAGGAAAAGTAATTTCTGATACTGTGTAGCAATCAGTTTCTTACCTTCACCACTGTAGCTTAAGAAGGGTTTGATTATAGAATTTGGGTGCAAGGATAAATAATAGGCATTGTGACAGGTTTTCAATTGTGTGGAAAAGGATATTGGTCTATCCCTGTGAGACAGACCCAAAGAAGTGATTATGAGGGGATAGCACCAATATTCTCCAGTATTCATTCCAGATAAAGTTTGCATAGAAAAATTAGGTTCAACATCATTAGTTACCAGGGAAATACAAATCAAAATCACAATGAGATACCACCATACACAAGTTAGAATAGCAAAAATTAGCAAGGCAGTAAACAACAAATGTTGCAAGGATGTAGAAAAGGGAAACCATCTTACACTGCTGGTGAGAATGCAAACTCATATAGCCACTCTGGAAAAGAGTATGGAGATTTCTCAGGATGTTAAAAACAGAGCTACCCTATGTCTAGCAATTGTATTACTAGGCATTTACCCCAGAGAGACAGACGTAGTGAAAAGAAGGTACACCTGCACCCCACTGTTCACAGCAGCAATGTCCATGATAGCCAAACTATGGAAGGAGCTGATATGCAACAGATGAATGGATAAAGAAGATATGGTTCATATATACAATGGAATATTACTTAGCCTTCAGAAAGGATGAATACCCACCATTTGCATTGACATAGAGGGAACTAGAGGGGATTATGCTAAGTAAAATAACTCAAGCAGAGAAAGACAATTATCATATGGTTTCACTCATATGAGAAACATAAGGAAAGCACAGAAGACCACAGGGGAAGGGAGGGAAAACTGAATGGGAAGAAATCAGAGAAGGAGACAAACCATGAGAGACTCTGGACTCCAGGAACTAAACTGAGGGATACAGAAGGGAAGGGGATGGGCAGATGTGTTAACTAGGTGGTGAGTATTAAGGAGGACACATGTCATGATGAGCACAGAGTGTTTTACACAAGTGATGAGTCACTGAATAACATATCAAAAACTAATGATGTACTACATATTGGATAACTGAACATAATAATAAAGTAAAATCTTTTGTAGAGGAAAAAAATGAGGTCAGGACTTGGTATAAAATTGTATGAGTGTAATCTAGAATCAGTAGTTTGTAATGTCACATTTATGTTTATGAGGTTTTAGTCACTTTCTGCTTCCTATTCAATTGTAGTTAAGAAGAAAACAAAACAAAAATACAGTGTTTCAACCTTGCCTCAGATGAAGCAAGAGAACTTATTCTAATCATCTTGGAAAGGCTCTTCTAACTTCCATTTCACCTAGTGATAAGATAAAAGAGTGGAGATCAAGAGACTGAAAAGGTGGCAGTAGACATCAAGGGTTTACAAAATGGTCAGACTTGACTTGAGCTTGAGTATTTATCAACTGAAGCCTAAGATTTTCCTTATAATTCCAAATAGCCAGCTAGTTGCTCCTAATAGCAAAAAAGTAAGTACACCTGATGTTGGCAAGAGTCTGCTCGCTGCTGTAATCCAAGCAAGGATGTAAGAGATGACAGTATGTACATTTATTGTTGATATATTTTATCTGCCTCATCTTGACAATTCATTCTGATTATATGTAATTATTAGAGTTTTGCCATTTTTTCCTTTGGTTTTGAAATGTCCTGATTATTTTAGCCCTGACTGAATATCCCTTAATCTCAATCAAATCCAAAGAATACTTTAAGAAACTTACTCCAACATAGACTCCCTTGGAAGTCTTCTACTAAAGATGTTCTTAAACTTTCAATGGAAAAATGTGTGGCTGTCTTAATCATTCCTTATCAGTGCCAGGACACACCCAGAAGGAGCCCTAAAATTGAGCTTTAGAGTAAGAACTTTAAGGAAGAAAATATTAGGCTTCTGAATATCCTGATGAAAAATTGGGTCTCATTAGGTTGTGTCCAATATTATATAAAGAACGAGGGGTGCCTGGGTGGCTCAGTTGGTTAAGCGACTGCCTTCTGCTCAGGTCATGATCCTGGAGACCTGGGATTGAGCCCCACATCAGGCTCCCTGCTCCGCGGGAAGCCTGCTTCTCCCTCTCACTCCCCCCCTTGTGATCCCTCTCTTGCTGTGTTTCTCTCTGTCAAATAAATAAAATAAAAAATCTTAAAAAAAAAAAAAAAGAACAATCGTGGGTTTGGACTGATTTGATATGCAACTGGCAATACATACCCTTAAAATCAATGGATACTAGATTTGTCAGGGATTTTAGCATTTATATAATCTAATCTCAGTTATATTTGAGGAAACTTAACTTGAGAGAAGTTAAGGGGCACATATATTTAACATCCACTACTTTGTAAACAAAACTATTTCTTGGACCTATCTAACATGACACCTCATTGAATTTATTTATGTCACATGTGTCACTGGACTGTAATCTCCAAATAGCCAGAGTCCTGAAGTTTGGATTTTTTACTGTTTGCTTTTTGGGAATGTCAAGTATGTACTCTTAAATTGTGAGTATTTTTTTCTTAATATACCATGATCTTCTAATCTGAGTTAGAGAAAGAAGAAGATCTAGGAAGAATCAACAGTGAACTCTCAGATACTAGAAGTTGCTCTGAAAAAATCAGTCTATTCAATGATTTAAAAAAAAAAAAGATGTATTTTATACTATATGAGAAGAAGCTATTGGTATAGGGATTGGGTCAAAGAATCCAAGAAAGGTGTACTTGTTGTTTTTGTTACTTTAAAAGTTTTCTTGTGTCATTTAAATTTAAATTTTGATTTAATTTGATTTAAAGTTAAATTTTAAATTAATTTGACTTGATTAAAGTTTAAATTAATTTGATTTAAGATTTATATATAAAACAAAAGTGAAAATGAACTTCTGGAACTTCCTCAAAATAAAAAGCTTCTGTACAGCAAAGGAAACAGTCAACAAAACAAAGAGGCAACCCATGGAATGGGAGAGGATATTTGCAAATGACACTACAGACAAAGGGCTGATATCCAAGATCTATAAAGAACTACTCAAACTCAACATCCAAAAAGAAAATGATCACATCAAAAAATGGGCTGGAGACATGAAGAGGCACCTCCATAGAAGATATACAAATGGCTAACAACCACGTGAAAAAATGTTCAGTGTCACTAGCTATCAAGGAAATTCAAATCAAAACCACACTGAGATACCACCTTACACAAATCAGAATGGCCAAAATTAACAAGTCAGGAAACAACAAGTGTTGGAGAGGCTGTGGAGAAAGGGGAACCCTCCTACACTGTTGGTAGGAGTGCAAGTTGGTGCAGCCACTATGGAAAACAGTGTGGAGATTCCTTAAAAATTAAAAACAGAGCTATCCTATGACCCTGCAATTGCACTACTGAGTATTTACCCCAAAGATACAGATGTAGTAAAAGAAGGGTCATATGTACCCCAATGTTCATAGCAGCAATGGCCACAATCACCAAACTGTGGAAAGAGCCAAGGTGCCCTTCAACAGATGAATGGATAAAGATGTGGTACATGTATACAATGGAATACTATAGAAAGGATGAATATCCAACTTTTGTTGCAACATGACTGGACTGGAAGAGATTATGCTGAGTGAAATAAGCCAAGTAGAGAAAGTCAAGTATCACATGGTTTCACTTACTTGTGGTGCATAAAGGGTGGTATAGAGGACAGTAGGAGAAGGAAAGGAAATGGGAAGTAGGGTAATTTGGGAAAAGAAACAAAACATGAGAGACTTTGGACTCAGAAACAAACTGGGAGTCTTGCAGGGGAGGCGGGTGGGGTATGAGAGAGCCTGGTGGTGGGTACTGAGGGCATGTATTGCATGGAGCACTGGGTGTGGGGCATAAACACTGAATCTTGGAACACTGAAAAAATAAAATAATATAATAAAATAAAATTTATATATAAACTATCAACTATATTGATATCCTTGTTTAATAATGCATATTGTATTCCATCAAATATTGATTTATTTTTAAAAATTTAGATCTCCAGAGATGGACAAATACTGTGTGAAAGCAATGAGGTCTAAATCCAAATTGTTTTCAGTCATTGCTGGTATTCTGTATCTGTGTGTCCTCTTCTTCCTAGTTCTTTTCTGTTTGATACTCATACTGGGAAATTCTCATTGTTGCAGTTTGACCAAATGGTGCTTTTCTGACTGTGTCTTTTGATCTTTCCAATTTTATCTTATAGCCCAATATCTGACTCATTGTTATGTAGTAGCAGCAACATGGAGAGTTAATGACATTCAGGAAGGAAGACATAATAATGCATTTGATACTTTCTTTCCAGGGATCTGAGGAGATCCCATAGGGATTCTACTTGATTCTTGTTTTGTGAAAACAAATCATGCAATATTGACTAAAAGTTCCTCTTTTGTTTGTTTTAATGATTCCTCTAGAGTTTTCTCCTTGAAACCAGCATTTGATGACTTCAGGTGAAATCTCACTGCCTCTGTGTCTGTTCAAATTTACAGAGGAAGTCTTTTAGGTCTGGAGGCAGAGACGGCCTTAGCCATCCTTATGTAGTTGGATGATTCCTGATAAACTTGTCTCATGAAAAATGTGGGCTTGTATACCCAAAATTCATGAAGGAAAGAATTAGTGGAAAGAATTAATTTATTCATCATTTATAGCTTTAAAGTCTTTTCCATAGAATCATATATACCTGTGTTCCAAATTACATTTTGGATCATAAAAGCACAGAAAGGACTGTGGGATAGCATTAGATAAAATAATGAGGTGGAGGGGCGCCTGGGTGGCTCAGTTGGTTAAGCGACTGCCTTCAGCTCAGGTCAAGATCCTGGAGACCCGGGATTGAGCCCCACATCGGGCTCCCTGCTTGGCGGGAGGCCTGCTTCTCCCTCTCTCACTCCCCCTGCTTGTGTTCCCTCTCTGGCTGTGTTTCTCTCTGTCAAATAAATAAAATCTTTAATAATAATAATAATAATAATAATAATAATAATAATAATAATAATTAGGTGGAGGAGATGTGCCCTAAGAGTGGGAGAGCATTGATCCAATGTGTGTTCTGGCCAGATCACTGATAGCTGTACAAGATTAACTTCTCTGGGGCAGGTTTTCTTCCTTCTGAAACTGTTAGTCCTAGAACAGATGATTTTCAAGTTATCACCCAATGTTTAGCATCAATAATTAACAATAAATTAAAATAGCTTATTCATGCTGGTCTTCTAGAGAAGAGAGCAGATGAAATTCCAAAAAGAGCAGTCACTACAGCACCTACCTTGGTGAGACGTGAAGGCTTTCATGCCTAAACTGAATCTTAAAAATGTTAAGAGTGTGATCTTTAATATAGCAACTTGGCATCTTGCTATTCAGTCTGAAATTTTGTGCACTTTATCAAATTTTATTTTTGAAACAAAATAACTCAAAATTCTGGTTTCAAGACACTTAAAATACTTTTTAATTCATTCTGATTGACAACTCTTTCCCTTTTGTTGGCTTGGAAAGCAGGAATTAATGTTCATCTAAGTATCTGTGTGAATGTGGTATTCTCAGTTGAAGAAATCTATTTCCTGAAGGCTCTTGTGTCTATCCTTCAAGCAGAATATAATCAAATGCAGATTTTTGTGTGTGTTCAAAGTTTTTTAACTTTCTCTTTTACAATAAAATACCCAAATCTGCTTTTTCTTTTTTTTTTGAGAAAGTAAAGGAAAAGCATGCAGCATGGATGACAGCTACCGTGTTCAACAATTCCCCCTCCACATATCCATTTGCTTCAGCTTCAGTGAACCCAGGAGCTGAGACAATTACTGCTGAAAATGTAATGCCCCTCACCCCTGACACTTTGCCAACAAATTCTTTACTCCTCCACTTGCAAACAAATTCTTTACCTTCCATACTTCAGTGTTGCTTTTGTCAGGGTCTAGGGAATCTAACATCAACTGTAGTACAGGCTTATCATCAATGGCTTTCAAGAAAGAAAGAAAAAACTTACTCTTTCTTCATTGTAAAACTTGGGAATGAACAGCAAACTCACTGACAACTGTTAGGGCTCTAATTTCTGGACTTCTCTAAGTTTGCAAAAGTGGATCTTTTCTTCTTTCTTACCCAAACTTCAGTCATTTTATCAAATTGCCAAGCAATTTTTGGAATGAGTATTTTAAAAAAGAATTACTTTATGGTTTTTCTTTTGATTTCAGATAGTTTTAGTCTGTTTCTTGAAGATAGAGGAGATATAAATTCTCTAGATTCCTCCAATTCTGTCATTTGGAGAACATGAATTAAATACCTATCATTTTAATAATTTGAGTAAAAATTTGGTATAATATCAATATTTTTAAAGGAAGAAGATTTGGAAAAATTTTGAGTGTGTATTTTATTTTGGGCTGTTTCTTAAAAAAAATCAATGTATTCCATTTATTTCTCTGAAAACCTTCTGAAAAAGATTTAATGTCATTTCTCTTTATACATGAGGCTGAGAGACTAAGAGAAGTTAAAAACCTTTCTTCAAATAAATGAAGGAACCAGGATTCATATGTGAAAATGTCTCCAAAGTTCACGCTTTCAATAACTCTGTGCTACATTCTTCTAAGCTTATCGGCCAGTGGGAGAAGTGAACATACAGATTTCAACAATGCTAAGAAGTATAATAAAGACTTAGAGTCCGCTTAATGAGTAGAGACTAAACATTTTAGAAGTCTGTTTCATAAAACAAGAATTCTAAGGAGATAATTCAAAGGGCTTACAAATGTTTGAATTAAATTTCATGAAGTTTGAGGTTGTATGTGACCCATCTGTCACCAAATAATCTCTAATTCCAACTTTTTGTGATCATTTGAACAGTCTCATTTTTTTCATTAATTGATTTTCTAATTAGAATAAATTTAAATTTAGGCATATCAATAAAATTACATAAACACATGACTCCTTTTTCATTTTTATATTTTCGTGGAAAAATTATTAAAGAAAATAAGACTACTCTGATGTAGTAATTTTCACTTTTCCTATATTCTCTGGTATTTCTTAATGTGAGTATTATTTTTAGCTGTAATCAGAGTGCACCTGTAATTTAGTATACTGCTTTTTGTACATCACATCACATCACATCATATATTCATAGCTTTTGAAAATTTAAACTGAAATGACTGTATTGTGTTTCTAAGAATAATAAATGAGATACTCTCTCATAGAACACATTTTTTTTGTGTTCTATGAAAAGGGAAATTTGTTTAAGTTCTCTTGGTGGACTTTTTTTTAATACTTTTTTTTTAAAATACAGAAAACTGGGGCTCCTAGGTGACTCAGTCGTTAAGCATCTGCCTTCTGCCCAGGGCATGATCCTAGAGTCCTGGGATTGAGCCCCACATCGGGCTCCCGGCTCGGTGGGAAGTCTGCTTCTCCCTCTCTCGCTCCCCCTGGTTGTGTTCCCTCTCTAGCTGTGTTTCTCTCTGTCAAATAAATAAACAAAATCTTTAAGAAAATAAAATAAAATACATAAAACTATAAAGAATAAAGAAAAACAGCCTGTAATCCTAAACTTCTGCCAAATACTCTTTAGTGACTTCATAATTAAAGTAACAAAGATTTCTGATTTTAAAATTCACTTAAGAAAGCTATAAAATCATGAAAAAAAATCTCTTCTTCTTAGTCCTTGTGTGCAAGAGTAAGCATGAGTAATTTTTTTTGCTTATTCTTCCAGATAAAAATAGGCATCATTATGTGTGTATTTGTTCTTGTGTTTACACAAAAGGAAGCATGCAAATAGTGTGTCCTATACATAGACTATTTCATTTAATAACAATTCTTAGGATTTTTTCCATATATCATGAATAATTCTATTACATTTTTGAGAGCTTCATTCTGCATAATATTATATAAAAGTTTCTTACATAAACAACCTCCTATTAATGAAAGATTTTTTCCCATTTATTTGTTCTATAGTAGATTTAGATTGTAGTAAGAAAGCTACAGTCCTTGTTCTTACACATATATCTTATTACTGTTTAGCCCTCAGATCTACATGGTAAGGTTTTCTAACTTTAGTTGCTAGAGCAAAAAGGTGTTGGTGTCTAAAACTTGGATGGATGTTGCTAAATTGTTCTGTATATATATAGTACCACTTTGTCCCCCAAAGTAAAGAGCAATGACTAACTGTCCACAGTGCTCTGTGCCAAGCACTTACTATTGACAATATTTAACATGTGTTAGCTAATTTAGTTGTAACATTGATTCTAGAGTTAGATACTATATCACCCAGCCACATTTTGTAGATATGGAACTGAGGCATGATGAATTGGCTAAATTGTTTGGCTAAGGTTGTTTGACTAGTAAATAACAGGGCCAGAGTATGAACTCAGGCAGTTTGGCTCCAAGATCTATGCTTTTAACCACCCTACATATTTCTTAATGGTGCAGGAAAGAGTATAGATTATCAACTTTTAAATTTTGACTAATACAGCAAGTGAAAACAAGGCATTTTGAGTTGTATTTTTTAGAAGTGAAATTAACTGTATATTTATATTTTATTTGACACATTTATTTCTTTTCTTGCAAACTACTTCTTTATATCTTTGCATGGTTGTATATATTGGGTTATTTGAGTTACATAGTAATTTTTACAAACTCTTAATTTAAAAACATGAACAGTACCACTTTGTCATGTGTTGCAATAAATTTCCAAAGAGAAGTTTTATATCTTTATACATTCAAATTTATTGAGTTTTAGCTCTTAGGTTTCATGTTAAACTTTTGTTTTATTTTAAGTACTTCTGTTCTAAGAATATAATAATTCAGGGGGAGAAAGGATTTCTGGCTTTTATAATTAAAAAGAATGGTTGCATTTAAGATAGTCCTTGATGGCTTTAATATTTTTATACATTAAGAATAGCTGATGAAGTCCCAGAAGTTCATTTTCGCTTTTGTCTCCTTTGCCTTTGGAGATGTGTCTTGAAAGAAGTTGCTGTGGCCGATGTCAAAGAGGTTACTGCCTATGTTCTCTTCCAGGATTTTGATGGATTCCTGCCTCATGTTGAGGTCTTTCATCCATTTTGAGTTTGCCTTTGTGTGTGGTGTAAGAGAATGATCTAGTTTCATTCTTCTATATGTAGCTGTCCAATTTTCCCAGCACCATTTATTGAAGAGACTGTCCTTTTTCCACTGGATATTTTTTCCTGCTTTGTCAAAGATGATTTGACCATAGATTTGTGGGTCCATATGTGGGCTCTCCACTCTGTTCCATTGGTATATTTCTCTGTTTTTGTGCCAGGACCATGCTGTCTTGGTAATCACAGCTTTGTAATAAAGCCTGAAGTCAGGTAACAAGATGCCCCCAGCTTTGCTTTTCTTCTTCAGCAATTCCTTAGCGATTCAGGGTCTTTTTTGGTTACCATATAAATTTTAGGATTGTTTTTTCTAACATTTTGAAGAATGTTGGTGGAATTTTGATCGGAATGGCATTGAAAGTATAGATTGCTCTGGGCAGTATAGACATTTTGACAATGTTTATTCTTCCGATCCATGAGCATGGAATGCTCTTCCATCTTTTTGTGTCTTCTTCAATTTCTTTCATGAGTGTTCTGTATTTCCTCGAGTACAGATCCTTGACTCCTTTGGTTAGGTTTATTCCTAAGTATCTTATGGTTTTTGGTGCTATAGTAAATGGAATCGATTCTCTGATTTCCCTTTCTGTTTTTTCGTTGTTAGTTTATAAGAATGCAACTGATTTCTGCGCATTGATTTTGTATCCTGCCACATTAACAAATTGTTGTATGAGATCTAGTAGTTTGCTACCCTATGACCCTGCAATTGCACTACTGAGTATTTACCCCAAAGATACGGATGTAGTGAAAAGAAGGGCCATATGCACCCCAATGTTCATCGCAGCAATGGCCACAATCGCCAAACTGTGGAAAGAGCCAAGGTGCCCATCAACAGATGAATGGATAAAGAAAATGTGGTACATATATACAATGGAATACTATGCCTCCATCAGAAAGGATGAATATCCAACTTTTGTAGCAACATGGACTGGACTGGAAGAGATTATGCTGAGTGAAATAAGCCAAG
>PITA01032180.1:0-14227 GCA_004023965.1 Spilogale gracilis
TCAGGGAAATTCAAATCAAAACCACACTGAGATACCACCTTACACCAGTTAGAATGGCCAAAATTAACAAGACAGGAAACAACAAGTGTTGGAGAGGCTGCGGAGAAAGGGGAACCCTCTTACACTGTTGGTGGGAATGCAAACTGGTGCAGCCGCTTTGGAAAACAGTGTGGAGATTCCTTAAAAAATTAAAAATAGAACTACCTTATGACCCTGCAATTGCACTACTGGGCATTTACCCCAAGTTACAGATGTAGGGAAAGAAGGGCCATATGTATCCCAATGTTCATTGCAGCAATTGCCACAATCGCCAAACTGTGGAAAGAGCCAAGGTGCCCATCAACAGATGAATGGATAAAGAAGATGTAGTACATATAGACAATGGAATACTATGCTTCCATCAGAAAGGATGAATATCCAACTTTTGTAGCAAAATGGACTGGACTGGAAGAGATTATGCTGAGTGAAATAAGCCAAGAAGAGAAAGTCAAGTATCACATGGTTTCACTTACTTGCGGTGCATGAGGTAATCTAACCTGGAGGACAGTGGGAGAAATCCAGGGGGAGAAACGAAACAACAGAGACTTTGGACACAGAAACAAACTGAGGGACTTGGAGGGAGCGGGGTGGAGGGATGGGAGAGCCTTGTGGTGGGTACTGGGGGCACCTAATGCATGGAGCACTGGGTGTGGGGAATGGGGAATGAATCTTGGAACACTGGAAAATAAAAAACTTAAGTAACAATAAAAAAATTAAAAAAAGATTGAAATACATGTATTCTATAAAATCAGAGATTAACTGAGTGATGTGTAGATGGAGATGAGAAGCCATTCCAGACCTATTATCCACCTTCCATTTGCACTGTATCATTAAATTACCCTGGAAGAAAAATTTCAGTATCACTAGACCATAGGGATTGTCTAGTTTTCTCCAATCAAAAAAATCTATGAATCCAGTAAAAAATAAGCCCTTTACATGTTGAAAATTAAGTTATTCATAGTTTCCCTAGTCTTCCCATTCAATGAATGAAATGGTTGTAAAATACAATTTAATAATTCCATACATCCGGTATATTATTATGTCCAAAATTTTTCTAACGAAAATTGAGGCTCAAAAATATAAAGTATGTTTCCCCAAATCTTCCATCCAATGAGTTTGAAGTCAGAGTTAGAAGTGAACTATATTTCTGAAACGTGGTCTCTTTTCATCATACTCTATAAAAGCCAATAAATCAAGGGCACAGCAAAGGTTCTCTTGACCCTGCATCTTTTTTTTTTTTTTTTTTTTAATAACCAGTCACCGAAGGGTGAATTTCTAACACTAAACTTTAAAATTCTGGGGTTATAACATTGTCCCTTTGATAGAAATGAAATATCCCCAGAAAGATAATGTACTGTTACCATCATTCATCATTCCTTGGGATGTATTAGTAAATAAAAGTACTTTTAAAAGTTAGTTTGGGGTGAAACTTATAGGAAAGTGAAATATCTGGATCCGGGAGATAGAGCAATGTAAGCACACAGAATATTACTGGAGTAATTTCCAGTTGTGCTTAAAAGCTTTGGCCTTGAGTCATACAGACAGGTGTTTATTTTCTTGATAACTTCACTTACTGTACAACTTTAGGCAAGTCACTTAAATTTCCCAGACTGTATTATCTATAAAAAGGGGTAAATAATTGCACCTATTCTACTGGCTGTTTTAGGGATGAAAAATAGAAAAAGCACTAGGCACAATTCATTTAGCATAAATTCATAGAGATTAAATGCTTAAATCTAGTAACTATTAATACTCTGGGGTCATAAAGCAAGGAAGGAAAGAATGAAAGTTAGAGAAGAAAACAGAAATGCAAGTCTAATTAACTCCAAGTCAGGAGACCTGATAGGTAGCTCTATCAGCAGCTACCTGAACCATTGGGTAGATAATTTTAGACTTTACATCTCATCTGTAGAATAAAGGAGAAATATAGTGAGTGGATAATAACTTCTAAATGTCCTTTCAATTCAAATGTTCAGTGATTTTCATAATTGTGCCCTGTACTAGCCTTAACTAAAACAACCTGTAAACAACTTTTATACACAGTGATTTTTCAATACCCAAGAAATAGCTTTCTCTGGAAGGTATTTTAATCTTAAAAGGGTTGACAGGCTAAGTGATAGGATATAGAAGAAGAAGGTCTTATAGAGTCTAAATTATGAAATATCACACAAGTACAGTGAAGAAAATCAAGATTGTTATGGGTAGGGCACCTGGGTGGCTCAGTGGGTTAAAGCCTCTGCCTTTGGCTCAGGTCATGATTTCAGGGTCCTGGGATCTAGGCCTGTGTCAGGTTCTCTGCTCAGCTGGGAGTCTGCTCTCTCTGCCTGCCCATTTGCCTACTTGTGATTTCTCTCTCTCTCAAATAAATAAAATCTTAAAAAAAAAAAAAAGATTGTTATGGGTACATTCACTTTTTAATTCTTATGTTAGGAAACTTCAAAACACACTCATAAGGAGAAAAACTTATTTTAGAAACATTTTTTAGTCCTGGAATCAGACAAGGCAATAATTTTTCACTTGGTCTAATTGGAGGAAGTAGCTGCAATAAAACAAAAATAAATGAAGAAGAAGAGGAAGAAAAAAACAAACTTCCTGGAGGTTTCCACTGCCTTAAAATTACAGCACAATCTCATTAAGCAGTAACAGAAATGGAAATTAGCTGCTCTTGTAGTTCTGATTGTATTCCTGTTAGGTCATTTGCATACTGTTCAGTGATTGGATTATTGGTGAGGCTGAGAGGTCTCAGAACACTGTTCCTATGCATTTCATCTAATTATGCTCCTGTGACTATGAGGAGAAATCATTTCCTGAAGATAATAATATGATCCTCATGGAAGCATACAAGCCTTCTTTAGATTTTAGATGAGTAAAAAAAGTGTAAACTCTTCTGATGTTGGCAGAAAGCTGCAAATTAAAAAAAAAAAAAAAACACTTCAAATATACTTCCCCATGTTATGTCATGGGATGTTAATAACTTTCTTAACAGCTCCAAATGTAATGAGCCAATACTTATTTTCCCAATAATGGCTGGAATGGAATGAACTAAATGAAAATCAGAAATAGCAAAACAATTTCTGGTTAACACATACCACTTTTTTGTTCTCTGCTTTCTCTTCTTTTCTATAATTTGAGGATACATAATTCTCTCCCAGTCCAAGTCCCTATGAAAGAGAAAAGAGTATTTTATGTTTTCTTTCTTTCTCACCTCCAGGAATTAACCTTTCATAAGGCACTTTATACCTAGTGAGCACTAAGCAAATTAATATATATTTCTAAGAATCAATTTCTGTCATATTTCTTCAAATACACACATAAAGGTGTAATTTAAAAAAATAAAAACACATAGAAATTATTTTTACAAAGAGACAGTCCAAGTCTTCTCAGAAGTTTTAAAGAATTCTCTATGCTATTTACTTCATTAGATATATTTCTTTTTGCCTTACTAAGGAAATATGAATGATAGCCACACAAAAATATCAGGCATACTGGCACCTGGGTGGCTCAGAGGGTTAAGCCTCTGCCTTTGGCTCAGGTCATGATCTCAGGGTCCTGGGATTGAGGCCCGAATGGGGCTCTCTGCTCAGCAGGGAGCCTGCTTCCTCCTCTCTTTCTGCCTGCCTCTCTGCCTACTTGTGATCTCTCTGTCAAATAAATAAATAAAATCTTTAAAAAAAAATCAGGCACAAACTAAATACTTAGAATAAGATCAGACATTGCTGTTACTAGATGTTGAGAGCTCAGTTCCATCTGTTAGCCCTATCTTCAGGAGCTCATCTGAGGAATTAGCATTTTGAGAGACCCATACCTAAAAACCATTGAAATTCATAAAGTGAACATGGATATTTATTTTTAAATGAAGCACTAATGTCATTTGTTGGTTCTCTGGAAATGTTCAACATTAGCAGAATGCTCCAAAGCAAGGGGAAAAGAAATGTGTGTTTTCAAAATGTTCTAAGCAATTTTCCTTAGTTTAGGCTTATTGATGCCATTTCTTGCTTTTACCAATTCAATCTTATGTTTGTTTGTTTGTTCGTTTTTAAGGCATTGTGAAACTTTGATCATTTGGAATCAAAATACTGTTAGTAGAGTCATATGTAACATTGTCTCTATCAATTTAGGACTGGTATTTTATTGAGCTGTCAGAGGCCCAGCCTCTTGAAAAATAGCACTCTACTTAATACTTAGGTCTGAATTCTTAGGATGTAGGACAGCGCCAAGTATGAAATGAAAATTAAACAAAGATGTCCTAATAAATTTATTACTAATGAAAATGAACACATTATCACAAAATAGGATTAGATAAAAACCTTTATAAAAGACATTTAGCACTAAGAACACATAGTTAAAGGAAACTTAAATTTAGTGCATAGTAAAAGAAGATGGAGCCTAAATTCAGTAATACAGGTTTATGTCTCAGTTTAAACATATATTCTCAGCATAATTTTAAATAGAGTAATCTCTGATTCTTCACATCCTTATTTCAGTTAAAAAAAGCAAAACAAACAAAAACACATTGCCTGTAACTTACATAGTTCATATAAAAATTAGATATGTTCTATAAAATTCTGGATAATTGGGCAATTAGTATGTTATTCTCTATTCTTCTTTCCATTGTTTTTATATTATTCTAAAAGATCTTTATTAGAAAAAATAAAAAAAATTAAAATGCACAGTTAAAAAGTCAAGTTCACTTTCATCTGCAACCCTGTTTTCCTGCAGAGAAGAAACTACCATTTAACAGTTTGATTTTTAAAATTTTATCCACTGACTGACAAAACATACGTATATAAACAAACATGAAAATGGAATAGTAATTTTTCTAAAGGAAAAGCTACACTGCTGTAATGAGAAGATCCCAAAATATACCGCGGGTCAAGGTACATGGTCACCTCTGGTACATTACCTCTTTTGTGACCAGTTTCCCTCCATCATATTGCCCTATCATTCCCTCCATGTTGTCCATATGTTTATAGGTAAAGCTGGCTTAGCCCTATATAGTATTTGCAAAACACTAATAAGTGTGAAATATTTTACATATATTAACTCATTTAATGTTAATATCAACATATGAGAGTTTCCTTTTATTAATATTTATATTAACTCATCTTTCGGGAAAGAAAACTGGGATATAAACAGGTTAAGTGCTTGCTCAAGTTTACATAGCTAGGAATTGGCACAAGTGAGTATATATTAAATCATTCTTCCTGAAAGTACACTTATATTGTATACAATGTGTGTGTGTGTGTGTGTGTGTGTGTGTGTGTGTGTGTGTGTCTGTGAATCCATCTTCTTTTTCCATTCGTCTCTCAGTGGACCCTTGGGTTGCTTCCATATCTTGGCCTATAAATAATGCTACAGTGAACATAGGGATGCATATATCTTTTCAAGTTAGTGTTTTTGTTTTCATTTTCCCTTAGTAAAAACCAGTAGTGAGATTATTGGAACATATATTTTTAGTTTTACTTTTTGGGGAACCTCCAAACTGTTTCCTATGGTGGCCATAACTCTTTATATTCCTGTCAACAGTGAATGAGAGTTTCTTTTTCTCTACAAGATCTTCACCAATACTTGTGGTTCTTGTGTTTTTTAGTTTAGTCAGGTGTGAGGTGATAATCCATTGTAGTTTTGATGTGAATTTCCTTGATGCTTAATGACATTGAGCATCTCTTCAGGTGTCTGTTTGCTATCTGTATGGATCTGGAAAAAATGTCTATTCAGGGTCCTCTGCCCATTTTTTCATCAGATTACTTGGGAGTTTTGGTGCTGAACTGTGTAAGTTCTTTATGTATTTTAGATATTAACCTTTTATTAGATATATCATTGGTAAATATCTTCTCCCATTCAGTAGGTTTTCTTTTTGTTTTGTTCTTTGTTGTGCAAAAACGTTTTATTTTGATGTAGTCACAATAATTTCGTTTTTAACTTTTATTTCCCTTGCCTTAGGAGACATATCTAGAAAAATTTTTGCTATGGCCAATGTCAGGGAAATTGCCTATGCTCTCTTCTAGGATTTTTATGGTTTTAGGTCTCACATTTAGGTGTTTAATCTATTTTGAATTTATTCTTGTGTATGTTGTCAGAAAGTATTCCAGTTTCATCCTTTTACATGTAACTTTCTTGTTTCCCAACACCATTTATTGGAAAGATATTCTTCCTCTTTTATCAAAGACTGACCATATGCCAGACACTTTTAGTTCACTTTTTTTTAAACCCACATATCAAATACTCTTTTTTTTCAAAAAATATCTTTTTACATGATAACCTTTAGGCTTATTTTGTCTAGCTTGTAAAAAAATAAAAAAACCTTCCCTTTTTTACATGAAAACTAAACACTTTACAGGTATCACATTGATATACTTAAAATGATTTTTATGTAAACTTAGAATTTAAGTACATGTATTTTCACTGTAAAAGTTCAATAGGAAAATATGAAGATTTTGTTTGTAGTATCTTACTATGTAGCTCCATTATATGAATGATCATGTTTTTTCAAAATTAAGCTAAAACATTCATTTGTTTTAAAGCTGCCAAAATTCAAAATTCTAAAAATCTTTCTGCTATTGAGCCTTTAGAGGTTAAAGTTAGAGGAGAGGAAGCAGGGTGTGACCAGGCCATTTGACCACTGAGTATCCCTTCCTGTCTCCGCTGTCTGAGGACAGGACCACTGTGAGGTTTCCCAGAGGGGTTGGAGGGACCAAAGCCAGGATAGGGCAGGAACAGGAGGAAAAGGGACCCTGGAGTGGTAGGTCCTCCTGGCTTTCATTGCAGGGCACAGTGGTCAACCTGAAAGGTATCCCTAGGTTTGAGGGAAGGAATCCAAGGAGACCCAGCTCCCACTGAGGAGTGTTGCCATCCTGAGCTGCACACCATTTGAACTGGGGGTTCTGAAAGCTGTTCATAAAGCTGTAAAAGAAAACTACCCAGAGTCCAGTGGCTGTGAAAATAAGTACTGATCCATGTTCTCAAAGGGTTACCACTTCTTGTCAGTGGAAGGTATGAATATTCATGGTCTCTTCTGGAATCCTTTTTATGAAACTAAATTCACATAGTTGATAGAAATAGTTTGGAAGGCAGACTAAGCAGCAGTGATAGAAAGGACTCTCCACCTATGCTGTACCTGGGCCATGACCCCATCACCCCACTGCCAACACTCAGCATTTAATCAATTTTCCTTATATACTTTTTAATACTTTATTGACATATAATTCACACAATAAAATTTACCCATTTAAAGTATAAATTCAATAGTTTTTAGTATATTCATGACCATGACCACAGTTTTAGGACAATTTCACCCCAAAAAGAAACCCATAAACTTTCATTCTCAGCCCATCCTTTGCCTATCCCAACTCCCAGCCCCAGACAAAACTGACCTGTTTTTTTGTAATTGTAGGCTTGCCTATTCTGGCATTTCATATTCTTTTTATGTACTGTTATTTTTGGTTATATTAATATATGTATGGTAATGAGTGGCCATAAATTAAAAGATTCTATAAGCTTGTATTATTAAATGATAGAGTTTAAATATATATTTGAGCCTTTATAAAGTATGGATATTTTTAATTTACAAAAATGATGTTGTGACCTGCTGTTAAGGTTAGTAAAAGACTAAATACTAAATAAGGTTATATACAAAATATCAGGTATTTATGGATTTTCAGGACATTATTCATGGAGAATGTGTAATACTGTACTCACTTTATTCAACTCCTAAGTAGTCCTGGAGTATGCTTTTTTTATTAGTCTGTGTACGTTAGTATATGCAAAATAGTTTTAAGGTTAGGCAGAGAATAATATAATTGCAAATATAAATCTTCCTCCAGAGCACTCAACACACCCTCCACACACACATCCTTTGATTTTCCTAAAAGTCATTGCATCAATTAAAACCGTTACTCTTAAGCCTATTCACTCTTATTCTAACAATGAAGGAAGAGCCTATTTACTTCATAATGTTAAATGAGTTTTTCCTTCTGAAGCAGTCAGGAGAGACATTTCAAATAAGGAAAATGTAAATTGTGCTTTAGGTTGTGATTTGCAGATCTGGAGCAAAGTTCCCTTCTCCAGCATCTTCCCCAGTGTCCCTTCTAAGGTTCCTTATATGACTCCTAAGATGATGCACAAGGTATTTATTCCCTCCTTCAGTATTTATCAAAAGATGAATATCAGCATGTTGGCTAATTTTTTAGTGTGTAATTCTGTCCTGTGCACTGCTAAACATTCAGCATCACTGGCTTCAAGTCAGTAAATGCCATTTGATCTCTTACCCTCATGGTAATGGCCAGAATTTTACATGGTTTTTCTCATTTCAGAATTTTTCATTACACTTGCCCCTGCCATCTTAGGTGAGAATCAATCAGTGCTAGAGTGAAAATTCAGTATCATTCTTACTAATTACTGTTTCAGTTCAAATTCCCTTATCATATGCACTAAACAGATAATTAGTAGGGCTGGGCTTCTTTTTTTTTTTTTTAACTGAAGTACAGTTGACATGCAGTGTTATATTAATTTCAGGTAAAGGACATAGTGACTGGACAAGCCCATGCATTATTCTACCCTCACCACAAGTGTAGTGGTCATCTGTCATCATACAACACTATAAAATACTTTTGCTGTATTCTTTTTGCTGTACATTTTATCCCCTGACTTATTTATTCCATAACCCAAAGCCTGTATCTCCCACTTCCCTTTACTGGATTTGTCCATCCCCCCCCACAACCTGGTCCCCTCTGTCAACCATTAGTTTGTTCTCTGAATTAATGGGTCTGTTTCTGCTTTTTGTTTGTTCATACATTTGTTTTCTAGATTCCACATATAAGTGAAATAATACAGTATTTGTCTTTGACTTATTTTATTTAGCATAATACCTTCTAGGTCTATCTGTTATTGCATTGCAAACATTAATGCAATGCCATTATTGCAAATGACAAGGTATACATTTTGTGGCTGAGTAATATTCCATTGTATCTATAGACCATATCTTCTTTATTCATTCATCTATCAGTGGACACTTGGGTTGCTTCCATATCTTTGCTATTGTGAATAATGCCACAATAAACATAAAGGTGTATGTATCTTTTTGAATTAGTGTTTTTGTTTTCTTTGGATAAATACCCAGTAGTGGAGTCACTATTCCACTAGTGGAATCAGTCTATATTTCTTTTTTTTTTTTAATTTTTGAGGAAAGTCCATTCTGTTTTTCCATAGTGGCTGTACCACTTTATACTCCCATGTATGTTCCTTTTTCTCTACACCCTTGTCAACATTTGTTATTTCTTGTCTGTCTCATTTTAGTCATTCTGACAGTTGTAAAGTAATACCACATTGTGATTTTTATTTGCATTTTTCTGATGATCAGTGATGTTAAACATCCTTCATGTGTCCATTTGCTATCTGTATATCTTTGGAAAATTGTCTATTTAGATCCTCTGCCCATTTTTTTAATTGTTTGTTTGTTTGGTGTTGAGTTGTATCAGTTCTTTATATGTTTTGGATATTAACCCCTATCAGATATATCATTTGGGAATATCTTCTCCCATTCAGTAAGTTGTCTTTTCATTTTATTGATGGTTTCCTTCACTATGCAAAAGTTTGGGCTTTTACTCTTAACATTCAAGTTTTATTTCTCACTGTGTGCCTTTCACTTATGCCTTTCACTTATGCTACTTTTCACTAAAATTTGTTGAGAATTTTTCTAGCACATGTCCTGTCTACCTACCTCATAACACTGGCTGAAGTTTAACACTAGCAATACCCAATAATCAATGTCTCAGTGTACATTTGCAGTTTTTATACAGTTGCTTCCTTCTATTGTTTGTTGATATCATCTTACTGTTTTTTATTTCTTCTTCTTCTTCCTGGGTGGCCAGAAGCTATGCTCTGTCAAAAGACAGTAGTTTTCATTGTAGCTAAAAACAAACCAACCAATCTTTTACCCATAAAACACAAAAGTGATTAATGGGGGGCGCCTGGGTGGCTCAGTTGTTAAGGGTGTGCCTTCGGCTCAGGTCATGATCCAGGGATCTTGGAGTCCCAGGATCCAACTCTGCATTGGTCTCCCTGCTCAGTGGGAAGCAAGTTTCTTCCTCTTTCACTGCCCCCTTTTGTTCCCTCTCTAGCCATGTTTCACTCTGTCAAATAAATAAATAACTTTTTATTTTATTTTATTTATTTGATAGAGAGAAACACGGCCAGAGAGGGAACATAAGCAGGAGGAGCCGAAGGCAGTCGCTTAACCAATTGAGCCACTCAGGCACCCCAAATAAAGTCTTTTAAAAATGTGATTAATGGAGGGGTGCCTGGGTGGCTCAGTTGGTTAAACGACTGCCTTCAGCTCTGGTCATAATCCCGGAGGCCTGGGATCGAGTCCCACATCAGGCTCCCTGTTCAGCGGGAAGCCTGCTTCTCCCTCTCTCACTCCCCCTGCTTGTGTTCCCTCTCTGGCTGTGTTTCTCTCTGTCAAATAAATAAAATCTTAAAAAAAAAAAGTGATTAATGGAAACTTTTATCTACCTTCTAGAAGCTTCTGTGTTTTTACCATTCTAGTTCTCAGATAAATAGAATGAATGACTAACATATTAAACCTGAAATTTGTACAAACTAAGGAATGTCAATTACCATTGTCAAAAGCTTTGTTAATTATTCTTATACTTGGGTGCCTGGGTAGCTCAGTGGGTTAAAGCCTCTGCCTACTTGTGATCTCTCTGTCAAAAAAAAAAAAATTTAAAATAAATAAAGAAAGAAAATAATTCTTATAGTCATTGGGTAAACTCCAAAAGTAATTTATAACCTATTTCCAAATGGGTCAGTCAACAGATGGCCTATGTGTCTGTGTTGAGGCTGTTCTTTTACAGATTGTGTGACTAATTACTGTAAAGGTGTAGGGTAGCATATCCAAGTTGGTATATACCAGATATACGCAATAGGTACACATGGCTTTTCCCATAAATAAACCACAGAAATCTCTGCATGAGCCTCAGTCAAGAGACCTGCTTTACCAGAAACAATAACAACTGGTTTGAACATTGGTAGAAAGGAACATATCAAGTACTATTAAAGACTAACAAATCAGTTAAATAGCAAGGCATAGATCCCTGGATCTGTATTTCCACAGTCGGGCAATACATCGTGTTTCTATAACCTGAATAATTTACTCTTCGTGGATCTAAAACTGAAGTTTTCTCAGGGTTCTTAGAAGCAGACATCATCATAAAGGAAAGAAAATCTGATCAAGTAGTAAGCTTTCTGAACTGGATAACACCCAGACAAAGATCCACAAATGCAATGAACCACTAAAGGTCCCATGATTTTCTGTCTTTGAAGTCCTACTTACTGAGGCATAATTTACACACAGTAAAATTCATTGTTCTAATAGACAGTTCAAAGCATTTTGACAAATGCACAATTTTGTAACTGCTGCCATAGTCAAAATATAGAAGATTCCCATTATCCCCCCAGATTATCTCATACCCCTTTATAGTCTAACCCTCTCTTCATATACGACCCCTGGCATATCTGTTCTCTGCTCTTATAGACTTTCCTTTTATAGAATGTCATGTAAATAGAACCATGCAGTATCTAATCTTTTGAGTCTGACTTCTTTATGTTTGTATAATAGACGTGAGAATTATCAGTGTCTTCTCTTTAATTGTCAAACAGTGTTTTATAGCATGAGTTTAACATCATTTATTCATTTTCTTCACCAGTTGAAGGATATTTTGTTTCTAGGTAGGTGCAACTGTGAATAATGCTGCTATGAATATTTTCTTACATGTTTTTAGAAACAGAAGTTTAAAAAAATTCTCTTGGGTAAACTCATAAGAGTGAGATTAATACACTGAATGGTAAGTGTAGGTTTAACATTTATAGCAAACTGTCAAAACAGTTTTCTGAAGTTGTTGCTAACGTTATTTTTCATTCTCACTTCTGTGTTTGAAGGGGCAGGCATTGCTGTGTGTACCTCCTGAAACTTGACACAGCCACGTTTGTTGTGTTTGCTTTTCTAATAGGTGTGTAGTACAATCATGTTGTGGTTTTAACTTTTTTTTCCTTATTGAACTTCATGGACCTGAATATGTAATTTGATATCATTCATGATTTTTGGAATATTCTTGGCTATTATCTCCTCAAATACTGTTTCTGCACAGTTTTCTATTTCTTCTGTTTCTGATCTTCTAATTGTTCATATTTCATAGTGTTTTATATTGTATACAACTCCTGGATGTTCTACTTCTCTTTTCTTTTCACATTTTAGAGCTGGAGGAATATCTATCAATTACAAGTTCACGGGCTCTTTTCTTGGCTCTGTCAATTCTGCTGTTGAACTTGTAGAAGGCATTCTTTTCGATGCTTTTTATTTTTTGCATTTCTATTTGATACTTCTTATAATTTTTATCTTTCCGCTGATTATGCAAGCTGTCCCCTTGTTCTGTTAGGCCTTTTAACATAGAAAGCATGGTCACTTAAAATTTTCTGCCTGGAAAATTAAATAAATAAATCAATAAAATAAGATTTTCTGCCTGAGAATTCCAACACCTGAGCATCTGAGTTTGGTTCTATTAATTATGTTTTATTTGGAAAGCAGATGAAGGGTGCCTGGGTGGCTCAGCTGGTTATGTACCAACTTTTGATTTCAGGTCAGGTCATGATTTGAGAGTCATGGGATCAAACCCTGCATTGGGTTCTTTGCTCAAGAGAAGTCTGTTAGAGATTCTCTTTTCTCTTTGCCTCTTTCCCCCTCCTCTCACTCAAATAAATAAATCTTTTAAAAAAGAGAGCGAAAGGAAAGAAAGGCAGTTGATATTTAGGTGCCTCTTAATTTTTCACTGATTGCTGGACGATATGTTTAGGGTAGTACTGACTATCCTAATATAGTAGGCTCTGACTCTGCTAAGTCATTAATGTATTGAGGGGGGTAGTTGAGCTGTTTGGGTAGTCATCACCATGGTTATCTTCTTCACACCGCCAGCTTCAAATTCCTCTAGAATTATCTTTCCTTCAGATGGGAAGAGCTTTAAGCCTTACCTGTATGCCCTTTCCCCAGAGTCTCTCTCTCTATTTTTGTCCCTTCTTCAGTTGGCAATGGTTTTTTACAGTTACTCAGTTCTTGGTAACCCATTCCGGTGGGGAAGATAGGGAGAAATTCTCTTTTGTTCTTTTTCTCATGCATCACTGTGTCTCAGGAATTGTGTTTTCTAGTGGTGCTTCCTCTTCTTCACTGCTAATAGACCTCTAATAATACTGAAACAGAATCTGAACCCAGGTCCAGTTTTTTTTTTTTTTTTTTTTTAAATCCCTTCTCTGGGGTTGAAGGCTTTTCTTTTGTCCTTCTTTTAGCTTCAGTAGTCTTCACCTGTGTCCTGGGGGAGTGACAGGGGTTGTTACCATTCCTCTGGTGGCCGAATGCTTTAATTACCTAGAGAATACCTGACGGAGACTTTGGTCCTCTTTTCTCTTGGCAGCTGCTTTTCTCCTCCAAGACAGCCTCACTCACCTACAAAGGCTTTTTCTGATCTCCTGTTCTGTCCTAAACTTTCTTATGAGTGCTTGTTGGAGATATATTTGGACTTGCCTTGTATTAGGGTTCTCAGGATTTTATATTCCCACTCAGCCTTTAGTAATTCATTAAATATTTTATGTAAATTTGTCTTAATGCCATGTGTTTCTTCCCCCCATGCTCTTTCTCTGTGGAGCCAGTACTTGGATCCTATGTCTCTTTGGAGGCACATGTCTTTCCTTCAATATCAGTCTAGCTGTTTGCCGGGTGACTTCAACTCTTGATGCATTCAATAAAGCACATGCTCTTTGTAGATTATCCATCTTGTTATTAAAATGAGTTTGGCATTCCTTCCAGCTTTCTACATCTTAAGTGGAAGCAAGATTTTTTTTTTCTTTTCATAGCTTTTTTTTTTTTTCCTTTTAGGTTTCAAATTCTAGATCTTAATTACTAGGGATTAAATCTACAAGGATTTTCTCTTTAGCTCTATATCCTTGGTTTCCAGGGACTAATCCTTGGTATTTTCACAGTTCTTGAAAGAAAAGAAAAAGAGAGGGACAGAAAAGATGAGAAACTTGGAGACTTGACTGTTGTCCTACTTTCCAGGTTATTCTAGGGCTGTTCTCTATTCTTTTGTTGAAATGTATGAATACATTTTTGAACTAACATAACAGTTTTTGTTGTTTTTTTTTT
>PITA01032181.1:0-14245 GCA_004023965.1 Spilogale gracilis
CCTGGAAGCCATGCAGGAAGTGACCCTGGAAGTCATGCAGGAAGTGACCCTGGAAGTCAGCAGGAAGTGACCCTGGAAGTCATGCAGGAAGTGACCCTGGAAGCCATGCAGGAAGTGACCCTGGAAGCCATGCAGGAAGTGACCAGAGAACTCTGAGGGTTCCCCAGGACTGGAAGAACTGCACAGCAGAGGGCAGCTTATATACCCACACCGATCTGAAGAATTTCCAGACCCCAAGCCTGACAGCAGAATAAAACCAAGGCAGGCTGATTCGCCCCCTGGTTCTGACAGCATCCCCTCCCCATGACATGCCATGTAAGCACGATTCTGCCAGTGGCGAGGGGGACACATTCAGAACGCTGCCCACAGTCCGAAGCACCCTAACCTCCTCACTGCCTGAGTTCCCCTCTCCTGCCAGGAATACAGGGCAGTCCTGTGACACTGGCAAGAGAGGCCCACCATACCAAGGGGCTCAGCCCAGGATCCCCTAGGTCTCCAGGCCCTAAGGCTCCCCTCCTTCACCAAGATTCAAAGGATACCGGGACAGGGTCCTGCCACAACAAACACCCGGTGAGAAGAGTACCTCTGCCCCAGTGAGTCTGCAAATTCTCACCCTCCCTGCTGTGCAAGTGACGAACGTCATCATTCCAGGAATCAGGACAGCTCAGCGTGAATATGAAGGCAATCAATGGAGGCTGAGACCAAGATGAGTCAGATTTTGGAATCAACTGGCAAAGCTGCTAAAGCATCTGTCATTAAAAAAAAATGCTTCAGCAAACTATTACAAATTCCCTTAAAACAAATGAAAAAAGAGAAAATGTCAACAATGTGAGTTTTTAGGCTTTCAGTCTTGATGTCTGTTATTAAGTCGCACGTGTGAACTTCATAGGTACCAAGGTCTATAATCCTCTAAACTCTCCGGCAGTGGAACACTCCCCTATTTCTATGTTTAATATAGAATCTTGCATAGAATTTTAAGACATAAGAGAGATAAGACTGGTGTTCTCTTTGATTGAAGAATGAACAAACCCCCTTCTGTCCATCCCCCTTGAACTCTGCCTGGGCACCTGTACAGTCACTTTCTCTGGCACACAAAATTCTGTATATAATAAGAAATGATCTCAACTTGGTTTTCCTTACATAGTGATAAATTAGTAAAACTTCCAAAAAGATATTTTATTTTTATATTTTTTATCAAGATTTATTTCAGCAAATTAGTGGTTAAAAAGGAAATGTTTATCCAATGACAATGAATGGCAGTTCCCTGGTATCACTAGAATGTTAATTTTAAAAAAAAAATTTATTTACTTGTATTTATTTTATTTTATTTTTTCAGTCTTCCAAGATTCATTTTTTTAGAGTGAAGGTAGTCAGAAGCAGCAGGGTTGGTTCTGTGATTTAATATTCAGTTAATGACTGGTTTATTGTAATATAAACTCATACATGATAGCCATACTATATGAATAAGTATTTGTAGCTGGAAATAAAAGCAAAAGTTATTTCAGTAGAGACATAGAAGTTAGACAACAGATCCAAATGGAAATTATAGAACTGACAAAACATAATGACAGAAATTTAAAATCAGTGGGTGGGAAATAGTTGAGTGGGAATGACAGAGGATAGATTGAGGGATCTCAGGACACCCGGTCTGAACAGAGAAAAAAAAGACTGAACTAAAAGTGAATAAATGAATAGTTTAGGGACCTGTGGGACACTAACAGAAGATCTAATGCTCACACCATTAGAGTCCCAGAGGAGGAAAAGAGCTGAAGGAATATCCAAGAAATAATGATACCTCAAATTTGGCAACAAACAATAAAATTCACAAACCTACAGATTCACGAGACTGAAAAAGTCCAAACAGAATAAACCCAAACAAATCCAGACCAAAACAAATAATTAAAATTCTGAAAACTAAAGACAAAATATATTGAAAGCAACAAATTTCTTATAGGAAAACACCAATTCAAATGACTGGGTTTCTTCTCTGAAACAATGGAGAACAGAGGGAAATAGTATAATTTCTTTCTTTCTTTCTTTCTTCCTTCCTTCCTTTCCTTTCCTTTCTTTCATTTTTAGCACACTTTGAGATGTTGAAGAAAAAAATTGTTAACTGCAAATTCTCTATTTGGAAAAATAATTTTGAGAAATTACATGGAAACAAATATATATTCAGATGAAGGAAAAGTGAAAAGAATTTATTACTAACAAGTCTATGTTTAAATTCTGACTACAGGAAAGCATTCAATTATAAAGAAAATAATAAAATAGGATGGAAGAAGGAGCAACAGAAAGATCAGGAATACAAGCATAAGCATCTATATTAAACTCATTTTCTCATGAATTATTGAAGTTATATTTGATAATTATAACACAATTTATAGCTCCATCCAATAAACAAAATGATATTTAAAAGCAGGGAAGAGAAAGTCACATAAGTAAAAGTGAAGTTTCTACACTTACTCAAAGTGGTAAAGTATGTGAGTGTGATAAACCATCTGTACATACTGTAACATCCACAGCAGCCACTAGGAAAAGTGTACAAAGAGATTCACTCAAAAATACTATAAATAAATTAAAATGGAATGCAAACTAATGTTTGGGTAACAGAAAGAAGGAAGAAAAACATTAATAAAAATAAGAAACAAACAAACAAAAAAACAATAGAAACCAAAGCATAAAATGACAGCAATAAGTTGAAATAATTACATTAAATATAAATGGCCTAAATACACAATAAATGCAAAGATTGTCAGCGTGAATAACAAAATCCCCCAACTATATGCACTTTATAAGAAATTCACTTCAATTTCAACATAGCTATCTTGATAGCAGAAAGATGGAAAAGGATATCCATGCAACCATCAATTTAAAAAAACAGAGTGGCTATAGTAATAATCTGTAAAATGAGGCTTTAGAGCAAAGAAAATTACAATAAAGAGGAACATTACATAAATGATCAAGAAATCAACCTACCAGGAAGTCAAAATGTTCTAAAATAGGTTGGCATCAAAAAACAGAGTTTCAAAATACACAAAATAACAATTATAAGACAAGTAAGTATAGCGTGGTGACTATAGTTAATAATTATACACTTGAAATGTGCTGAAAGAATAGATTTTAAGCATTCTCACCACAAAAAGTAAAAGGTAACTGTATAAGGTGGTGGATGTGTAAATTAACCTGATTGTGAAATCACTTCACAAAATAGGTGTATATCAAGTCATCACACTGTACACTTTAAATATACACAGTTTTGTTTGTCAATTATACTTCATTAAAGCTGGAAGACAGATTGAAGAAAACAACAATTGATAAACCTGAAAGGAGATATGGTCAGGTTTATAGTTACAGTTGGGGAGTCCAACATCTCATCTAAGCAACTAACAGAACTAATAGAAAAATAATGAGGATATATAGATCTGAACAACACAATGAGTCAACAGTTTCTGACTGACATGTACAGAACATGCCACCCAACAACCATATATATTTTTTTTTACTAATACCATGAAATATTCATCAGGAACAACTATATCCTGGGTCATTAAAGAAGCTTCAAAAAATTGAAAATAATTGAAGTCAAAGAGAGTATGTTCTCTGGCATTATGGAAACAAACTATAAATAATAATGGCAAGTTGACAGGAAAATCTCTAAATACAAGAAAACTAAACAACAACCTTGTAAATATCCCATGGGTCTAAAAGGAAGTCTCAAAAGAAAACTTAAAAATAATGTTAAAAAATAAAGTAAAAAGTTAAATCAATCAATCTGAATGGAAATGAAAACGCAACATGTAAAAGTTTGTGGGTTACAGCTGAAGTGGTGCCAAGTGGAGAATGTATAACACAAATTATTCATACTGGAAATTAGTAAAGGTCTCAAATCAATAATCCAAGTTCCTACCTAAATAAACTAGGGGAGGGGAGTGAAATATTTCAAAAAAAAAGTGGTGAAAAGAAATAAAGAATGGAGATGAATGAAGTTGAAAATAGAAATTCAATAAAAAATCAGTAAAACCAAAACGTAGTTCTTTTTTTTTTTTTAAAGATTTTATTTATTTGACAGAGAGAAACACAGCCAGAGAGGGAACACAAGCAAGGGGGAGTGAGAGAGGGAGAAGCAGGCTTCCCACCGAGCAGGGAACCTGATGTGGGGCTCGATCCCAGGTCTCCGGGATCATGACCTGAGCTGAAGGCAGTTGCTTAACCAACTGAGCCACCCAGGCGCCCCCAAAAGGTAGTTCTTTGAAAAATCAATGAACTTTGTTGTGTAGCATGACTTATGAAAAGAGAGAAGACATCAATTAGCAACATAAGGAATAAGATAAAATCCATCATTACAGATCCTACAGCTATTAAAAGGAAAATAAGGGAATGTAAGAACCAATTTACACTCATAAATTCCACAACCTGGAAGACATGAACCAATTCCTTGAAAACCACAAAATATAAAATCTCAACAAAGATGAAATACATCATTTAAATAGTACTATAACTATTAAAGCCTTTTAATTGGTAACTGGAAACTCTCTAAAAAGAAAAATCTCCAGGCTGATTTCACTGGAGTTCTACCAAACATTAGAGAAGAATTAACACCAATCGCACACAACCTCTTTCAGAAAATAAAAGAGGGAAGGATACTTCCCGACATATTTAAAGGGCCAGACTTATCTTGATACCAAAACCAGAAGAAGACAGTACACAAAAAGAAAACCGTGACTTAAGGCTTCACAAGAGGAATCCTGACGCTTAATAGCAGAGTGTTTTAACTTGTCTTCCCCTTCCCAACTTCCATGTAGTTGTTTCTGTGTATTTAGGTTTTTTATTTTATTTTACTCTATCGTCTCCAACCTCAAGAAACATAAATATTTTATAATTATTATGTTTACCATATGTTTACTGATATTTACCCACATAAATTATCATTCTTTTTTCTCTTTATTCCTTTTTTTAATTCAGTGATAATTTTTTCTTCAAAAGTAGGTCATTTGGCACTATCTTTAACAATATTCCACTCAGAGGTGACTTTTTGTTGATTTTTATATTGCCCTTGTTCTTGAATCTAATTTTGGCAGGTACCCTATTCTCAGTTGACAATTCTTTTCTTTTGGAACTTTGAAAATTTTATATACTGTCTTCTAATTTTCATTGCTTCTATTTAGAAGTCTTCCAATATCACTATTCATTTGAACTAATCACTAAGTTTTGAATTATAGTGATTATATATTTCATGTCTGGAAGTTTTATATTTTTAATTACATGCGGTTATTTTTTATAGTTTTTTATCCTTGGTCTCAGTATTTTTCTGGTTTCTATGACTCTCTTTCATGGTGGTAATTTTTTTTTTAGTAGTTTTGATAAGTTTTAATTGTGAGCTTATATGTATGGTTCAACTTAATGATACATCCGGGCACTAAAATGGACTTATGAAATGCTCTCAAGATTTTATTTATTTATCCAAGACAGAGATCACAATTAGGAGGAAGGGATAAAGGAAGAGACTCCCCACAGAGCAGGGAGCCCGATGCAGGACTTGATCCCTGGACCCTGGGATCATGACCTGAGCCAAAGCCAGACATTTAACTGACTGAGCCACCGGGGTGCCTCAAAATGCTCTTCTTTAAAGAAGATTTCCCTTTACTCTTGTTAGGAGCCATGGAGCACTGTTGGTTTAGGAACAATTTTAGAGGTTCAAATTTTAATGTAGAATTTATCCTTTAGAGCCGAGCCACCAGATCACTGTGGGCAAGCCCCAGGCTCATATGGCTGCTGGTCACTGATACTTTAAGACCAACTTAACATACTTGAAATTTTCTTAGTACTGATGTTTAGTTTCCAAAAACTAAGTACTGTGACTATGAGAGCATACTTAAAAAAATGAGAGCCATTCTTCCTTGAAAAAGCCAGGAGATTATAAAACTAGTGAAATGAGAGATGGTCTACCTTCTGATTTCAGGGGTTCTGATGGCACCATGGTGATAGCTTCAGGGTCTCGCGTGGAGAACTGGGTGTCTGTTCTATGTGAAGTCAATTATAAATTTGCATGTGATTGATATTGTCTTACATCATTTTTAGTGGGAAAGAGTTAATAAGTGGCCTTTGTTAAAACATAACACATTTTCTGGGAATAAAAAAAATCATTTTTAGAATCCCTGACAAGTTCTGATGAGCATTGCAAAGATTACATACAGCATGCTGTTTTAAGTCTTCACGCTAATGATGCTTGCACGCCTTGGTTCTAAGTAATGACACATGTCGTCTGCGTCCACTTGAAGTTTGAAAAAAACTTACTGTAAGCTAAGACGACTATTAAAAGATGTAGAAAAACAGATGGTTTTATTTATATACTTTACATGAAAATAAACTAAGAATAGATTATTTTTTGTCATTTGGATATTCACTTGTGCCTCTCCCTAATTTTTCCTAATAATTATTTTATGATTCATGAGTCAGTGTTAATGGTGGGTTTTGTGTCTGGATTTTGCCAAAGCAAAAGAACTTTGAATACTTAACAGCAAGGAATCTCATTCACCTGTTTCCCTTCCATATAAATATGAACCTCGGTATTTACTTCACTTTTGTCCCAGCCCCCTCCCCTTTGGTACGGACCAACGTGGATATTGATTACAGATTGGGTTACATTCCCACTGACCCAGGAACTCTGGAACAAGCCTCTGATGTTTGTATATGCAGTGTTATTGTGGTCCTAATTGAGCATCATCTGGGACTCAGACACAACAGGCCATATCTGGGAAAATGATAGGGTGAGCCTCCTAAAGTCCCTCTTGGAAGAGAGTGCGAGTACCTCCCGGGAGAGAACTGAACCAAAGGAAGTGAAACCAGGCATGATAACTGAGTCCCAGTGAGTAGGTCTAGGTGGCTGGGGAGGGATCCCCAGGTGTGAAAGCTCTCTGTCATGGTATGTTTCCCTTGGTCCAGCCCACTTGTACCCACACCTTCCTTTGTGAGCACTACATGAGGGAAGATGGACATAGCTGGGACAGAGATTGCTTGCAAATGTTAGAGCCGTGCATTGAATATACCCTTTAAATCTAGCCCCTTGGCCTTCCACCTAGAAATCTAATCACTGCAACTGCTATCACCCCAAAGCAAAAGCTACACCTGGACACTCTCTAGCAAGACAGCATGCTATACAGAGAAGACTCCAGATGCCTTCCTGTAGCATGAAGAAAGCCATTTCTTCCCTCATGAAGGCTTAGTGTGTGGTGGGCAAAATGTGATCTGGATGGCATAGACGGGGATCAGCAAATTTTCTATCAAGGGCCAAGAATATATGAAAAACCCACAACAAATATTCTCAATGGGGAAAAACTGACAGCCTTCCCACTGAGATCTGGAACAAGACAAGGATGCCCACTCTCACCACTATTGTTCAACATAGTGTTAGAAGTCTTAGCAACAGCAATCAGACAACAGAAAGAAATAAGAGGTATTTAGCTTGGTAAAGAAGAAGTCAAACTCTCTTCACAGATGACATGACACTCTATATGGAAAAACCAAAAGACTCTACCCTCAAACTACTAGAACTCATACAACAATTCAGTAATGTGACAGGATACAAAATCAATGCACAGAAATCAGTTTATAAACTAAAAATAAAAATATAGAAAGGGAAAGCAGAGAATTTATTCCATTACTATAGCACCCAAAACCATAAGATACCTAGGAATAAACCTAACCAAAGAAGTTAAGGATCTGTACTCGAGGAACTACAGAACACTCACGAGAGAAATTGAAGAAGACACAAAAAGATGGAAGAGCATTCCATGCTCATGGATCAGAAGAATATTGTTAAAATGTCTATACTGCCCAGTAAAATCTATACTTTCAATGCCATCCCAATCAAAATTCCACCAACACTTTTCAAGGTGTTGGAACAAACAATACTAAAATTTATATGGAACCAAAAAAGACCCTGAATTGCTAAGGAATTGTTGAAGAAAAACAAAGCTGGGGGCATCACATTACCTGATTTCAAGGTTTATTACAAAGCTGTGATCACCAAGACAGCATGGTACTGGTACAAAAACAGACAAATAGACCAATGGAACAGAGTACAGAGTCCAGATATGGACCCACAAATCTATGGTCAAATCATCTTTGACAAAGTAGGAAAAATATCCAGTGGCAAAGAAAGTCTTTTCAATAAATGGTGCTTGGAAAATTGGACAGCTAATGTATAGAAGAATGAAACTGGATCATTCTCTTACACCACACACAAAGACAAACTCAAAATGGATGAAAGACCTCAACGTGAGGCAGGAATTTATCAAAATCCTAGAGGAGAACATAGGCAGTAACCTCTTTGACATCGACCACAGCAACTTCTTTCAAGACTCGTCTCCAAAGTTAAAGGAAACAAAAGCGAAAATGAACTTTTGGGACTTAGTTAAAATAAAAACTTCTGCACAGCAAAGGAAACAGTCAACAAAACAAAGAGGCAACCCACAGAATGGGAGAAGATATTTGCAAATGACACTACAGACAAAGGGCTGGTATCCAAGATCTATAAAGAAGTCCTCAAACTCAACACCCAGAAAGAAGATGAGCACATCATAAAATGGGCAAGAGACATGAAGAGGCACTTCTCTATGGAAGACATACATGTGGTTAACAGAAACATGAAAAAGTGTTCATCATCATTAGCTATCAGGGAAATTCAAATCAAAACCACATTAAGAAACTACCTTACACCAGTCAGAATGGCCAAAATTAACAAGACAGGAAACAGCAGGTGTTGGAGAGGCTGTGGAGAAAGGGGAACCGTCTTACACTGTTGGTGGGAATGCAAGTTGGTGCAGCCACTTTGGAAAACAGTGTGGAGATTCCTTAAAAAATTAAAAATAGAGCTACCCTATGACCCTGCAATTGCACTACTGGGTATTTACCCCAAAGATACAGATGTAGTGAAAAGAAGGGCCATATGTACCGCAATGTTCATCGCAGCAATGGCCACAATCGCCAAACTGTGGGAAGAGCCAAGGTGCCCATCAACAGATGAATGGATAAAGAAGATGTGGTCCATATATACAATGGAATACTATGCCTCCATCAGAAAGGATGAATAGCCAACTTTTGTAGCAACATGGACGGGATTGGAAGAGATTATGCTGAGTGAAATAAGCCAAGTAGAGAAAGTCAAGTATCACATGGTTTCACTTACTTGTGGTGCATAAGGGGTAATATAGAGGACAGAAGGAGAAGAAAAGGAAATGGGAAGTGGTCAATCAGGGAGGGAGACAAAACATAAGAGACTTTGGACTCAACAACAAACTGAGGGTTTTAGAGGGGAGGGGGTTAGGCAATGGGCGAGCCTGGTGGTGGGTACTGAGGGCACATATTGCATGGAGCACTGGGTGTGGGGCATATACAATGAATCTTGGAACACTGAAAAAATAAAAAATTAAAATTAAAAATTAAAAAAAGGGGGGCCGAGAATATGTATTTCAGGCTTTGCAAGCCATATGGTTTGGGTTGCAACTACTCAACCTCAGCTATAGATGGGAAGCAGCCATAGACAGCTCTGAAGGTCAGAGGTGTGGTCGTGCCAGAAGACGCAGCCTGAGTGTGCCAAGCCCTCACCTCCAGGACGGGTTCAGATGCCGCCTCTCCTGGCACCCCCCGGTGGGCAGCTGTGGATGGGTTTCTGTCTGGAAAGCGTGATCCATCACTGACCACGTCTCACTGTCCTCATGAAGTCTGAATGAGGGACAGGACAGGGTGCTGACGAATGTCACTCTCCAGGTCTGAGGTCTTCAGCAGGTGCCGAACTGCTCAGTCTCCCATTTCCTTGACTGTGTAATTGTGATAATGGCGATAACAGAGCTGTCTCAGAATTTGCTGTGGGAAAAATGAACTGAGGTATTCAGTGCCATGCCTGGCACAGAGATATTGTTGTGGTTTCTGTCATGAAAGACAGTGAGTAGATGAGAGGGAACATGGCAGCGAAGGTCTCTTCTGGCCTGGAGAGAACATATGTGAGTGTTAGTTTAGGGGAACAATCAGAGTGGGGTGAGGGGGTGGATGGTTTATGGCCCATCAGGGGCTTTGAGAGCCGTGGAAGCCCAGGAGAAAGGCAGCGTGTCCTGCTCAACAGAAGGGCACTTAGCTCGGCCCCTGTAAGTCTCTTGGATGCTGTGTGGCTGTGACACTACAGGCAAGAGTAAAACCTCTTCCTGCCAACAGCTATGTGCCCCCACCGCGACATGAGCTGGTGCATGGCACAGCTGGTGAGTTCTTGCTGAGCCGAGGTGCTGGGTGGTGACCACAGGCGAAACGCTGCAAGGATCCACAGCCAGCAGGAGCTGGAGGTGATGGAGTCTGTAGAACCACTATGTGCCTCGAGCAGAACTTGAGCCCAAAGAAGGCACCTACCACTTTCACACCAACACCAGAAGAGGACTGGGCAAACAAGGGGGAAAGGTTACAGCTTGAGAAGCGGAGTGCACAGCAGGGGGAGCCCCACCTGCCTCCATCACGGGAGGAAGGAGGGATGGCTAGTGTCTAGGTGGTTCCCCGGACAGACTGAATTTATACTGGATAGAAGGGCAAAGCCATTGAGGTTTCCTTTTGTAATCTCAACTTTCTAATCCCAAGTCTTATGAGGAAGATAGAATCAGTATTGACCCTAAGAAAGTGGCTACATGTTCTCAGTTTATTCAATCTGAGTAAGTTTTGTGTTTGTTTCTTCTTCACCACCTACACTAACACCTGCACTACATGAGTTTAGGGGACAAATGGCAAGTTTTTAGGACTTTCCGGAGAGTGACTAACACAGAACAGGGAAGAAGGCGTTTACATCAGGACCTGGCAACAAAGCTGCCATGGGCTTCAGACCTCCAGGAATTCTGAGCTCCAGCATGTAGGGAAAACCTGTGATGTACACACAACCTTGCCCTGAAGAGTGGTCCAAAGTTATGGTGGCACTGTGTGGTTTTATGATGTTGGGTCCAAACTGTTTCTACCCTCCCATGAAACAGGGATCCTTGCTGGATTCATTAACTCCAGTAAAATTTAGGTTTTGGTCATTAACATGAGCCTGTCTCCATTCACAGAATAGCAAGCAAGGTAATCTGTATTATTCTAAAGCTGATTTTATAATTAAACTCATGGTGTGTGATGCAGTCCCTCCCCTTTCCTCTTCTGTGGTTCTCAGAGGAACCATGCATGATGTAGAGGGTTCCTTGACCATTGATGGAAACCATGACTCTAATGTGTATTATCCATTTCTGGGCAGAGGACTAAGGGTGTTCTCTAGGAAACGTAACAGCCTTCCCACCACCCAAGTGGGATCTGCTCAGAGCCTCAACTCTAACCATAAAGTGAACCTTCTCCTCAGAAGAGGTTTAAATTGCTATCTCCATAATCACAAGTATATGAGAAATCTGCAATGAGAACTCAAAACTCAAAGAGACCCAGTTACTAAGACAAAGATACAGAAAACTGAAACAAGACAGAACTACCATCTTAGAGAGCCAACTCTAAAGAAGGAAAGATGGCCACTCAAGTCATCTGATTAATAAGCTAGTATATGAACACCATACTTGGAACAAATATATGAACAGTAGCCAAGAACTTTCTGTAATTCCTACTAAGAACCCAGGCTGAAATGATGGAAACCATGAGTGCCCCAGAGGGCCATTATGGTTCCTGTAGAGCCCACGTTCACCAGACATATTAATGTGTCACTTACGTGTGCACAATGTAGAGGGACACTACTTTCAGGGTGTGGCATGTGGTTCTCATTATATTATCTAGAATCAGTCAGATCCCGAGCTACAGAAACCTTCTGTAGATTTTTCCTGAGAAACTACACTGAGTGGCTTATACCTGACTATTACAAATACATTTTTAATGGGGAAATGTTTAAATGCAATACTACAAAGGTAAGAAGTACTCCCTCCATTGTGTACTTTAATGGGTCGATCATGTCAGGGAGTGCATCCAAGAGCGGACACATGAGTACTAGAAGAATAGACAACACATGTATGCACAGCAGGCTGTCTCTCGGTGTCGTGGCTGCTTTTTTCGAAGGAAATTTCCCATGGCTCTGCCCGTACTCCCGGAGAGCAGAGCCGTGCCTCCCTTCCTCGCAGAACTGTGTACCCTGCTTTCACTGGAGAGGATGTAGCAGGTACTCGGGAACTGTTTGCTGATCAAAGAACAGGAGAGCAGCCAACTCACAAACACAGATCACAAGGTAGACATTCTGATTTGAAATACGCACACATTGACTTTTAATGGACATTTTGGGGCCTCTTCTAAAAGACATCCGTGAAAGCTTGAACCCTCAAAGATTTTGGTTCAAGTCACATGACACAGTGAGCCCGAGCGTGGGTGTCCACAAAGGACAGTGTCCTCTGGAGTGGAAGGCAGAGACAAATGTGACAATGACAGAAACATGCTGATATCCGCCCGCCCCGAGCACCCCCATCCTCTCATTGTTCCCGCACACCCGCAGCTGCCCGTGCAGATCAGCATGGAGGAGGAGTCTCCAGCCTGGCGCCGTGTCCTCGGCCCTCAGACCCCAGACCACGGAGCCCACAGAGCAACCTGCTCCCTGCTCTTGGCTGGGTCTCCACCTCTTCTGCTGGAACTGTTAATTTTATGGCAATTCAGCTTAAAAGGGAAATCGCAAGCAGAAAAATAGGTTAGGAGATCTTCCCAGAGTTGACTATTTTGCCCTGGGCTTTATCAAAGGCAGGTTCAGGGCCAGAGCATGTTGTCTCCTGGAAGACCATCCAAATTCTTTACGAACTGCAAACAGAAGAGGAGGGACAACACACAATTTGTTCGGGTCATTTTGAATTTGCTTCAAGTGAACACAGCATTTTGCTTCTCAGGAAGGAACTCATGCTGAGCTCGAAACTCGCCAGAGCTCACCAGAGTAAAACGTGCCTCGTGTCTCCCAGCCCCCGGGTATCTGGGCATGAATTTGTGACAATTTCCAAATTTCTCTGTGTTCCTTCTGATGGTGTGGATAAGCGTGCATGGTGGACATTGGTGGCATGAGTGGGATAAGTGCATCAGCAGGGAGGGGCCTTGGACACATGTGCTACCGGCATGGCCTGGGACCGCGAAAGTGACCTGCAGGCCGCTCACCAGAATTGGCACAATCCCGGCTTCAGTTTTCGGCAACCTGATGGCCAGTTGTGGACTCTCCTTTTCCCCCAACTAATCAGATAGCATTGAGTCGTAGGATTACAAGATATGCTAGGGTTTCTAAGCAAATATATCAGAACTTCATAATTGAATGGATGATGAAAGAATCCAACTCAAAACACAGAAGTGTTTTTTTTTTAATACAGAAGATGGAAATTCTAATTTATTTAGTGATTGTTAAGGAACTCCATGGTTGGCTTTGTTTTAGGAAACGTTTATGTCATGGTAGAAAGAATACTAGCTCACAAATCTGATGGACCTGATTGAGTGTATTGGGAACCTAGTTTAATACTTGTGAAATAATACAAGAAATATTATATGTGTTTATATATTTGTCTCCAGCCTTCAGATCCTGGCTCAGAGATCATAAAATCTGTGCAAGTTCCTAAGGGATGAGAGCACTGGGACGCCTCTTGTTCTAATAGGTGACTCTTGCGGGAGGAGCGTGGTCCCAGGAAGAGCAGCCACAGAGGCTTGGCGTTCTCAGCCCTACCCCCAACCTCGGGAGGGGAGGGGGCTGGAAATGGAGTTAAGGGTCGATCACCGGGTAAAGAAGCCTCCATAAATCCCCAAAATTTACAGTGTTGAGGAGCTTCCAGCTTGGTGAACCCATCCACAGCCCACGCCGGGGCAGTGACCCTCCCAACCTCACCCTATCTGCCTCTCCCTCTGGTGCTCCGGTCTGTCCTTTATCTCCTCCTTTAACAGACTGGTCAGCTGTGGGAGCCCGGGGGGCTCAGTCAGTGAAGCGCCCTACTCTTGGTCTCGGCTCAGGTCAGGATCTCAGGGTCCCGGGAGGGAGCTCTGGTCCGGCTCCAGCTCCACAGGGAGTCTGCTTGAGATTCTCCCTCTGCCCCTGCCCCTCCTGCTCATGTGCGCTCTCTCTCAAATAAATAAATGAATCTTCATAAAGCAGACTAGTAAACTGGAAAACGGGCGGTCCCCTGAGCTCTGCGGGTCGCTCCAGCACATCCCAGTAGCAGAGCGGGGGCGTGGGGCCTTGGGGGGGTGGGCAGCCAGTCCAGCACAGCCCAGCAGCGGAGCGGGGGCGTGGGCCCGT
>PITA01032182.1:0-14204 GCA_004023965.1 Spilogale gracilis
TGGTTACCAGATAAACTGAGACATGAGTGCACCTCCCAATCAGTCACAAAATACTCTTTTCCTACATTTAAACTCCTTAAGAACAGGGTCTAAATCTGCTTTGCTATTTACCCAAGCCCTGCATCTAAGACAGTGCTTGGTAAGTATCAGGTGCTCAATAATTATTCTTTAAATGAATATATTAAAACAGGTACAGATTAAACTGGAAACCAGGACTCTTCATGTAAGATTATACCTGTCAAATTCCCAATTGAACTTAGTCTCTAACAACGGCCAAGGTGAAACTGAAGGAGACAAAAATTAAACTTCATGTTTCAAACAACAGGCCTTCATTGAGGACTTTCATGTGCTGTGCACAGTGCCTGGTAAAGTAAATAGGATATATGAAGTTCCTGGCCTCCTGCCCACTAAGCTTCCATGTAAAGAACTGTCTGGAAGTGGGGAAATATAGAAAAACAAAACTACAATTGAAACATACTGAAATATGCTTTGTTCACTCTTCATACTCCTCAGTTAAACCTCACTCACTTTCGTGTCTTGGCAGGTGGGCTCTTTTGGTTTTAAATAGTCGTACTGCCAAGGATTTTTTCACACTGTAGCCAAACTTCAGAAGTGTCCAGAAAAGTACTAATCAGAGAGGATAGCAAAGAGATGCTATTATATATTAGCTTCCATAGTCATTCTATCCCTAAGGAAAAAATATATTTATAATATAAATTTAATATATATATTATAGATATAGATATATAGATATCTATATAGATATATAGATAAACATCTAATACGGACATATTCTCATGCAAAAACAAGCATTCATTTATTATACAAAAGCAGCCAAAACTGATCTACCTTAGACCCTTGCAGCTCTGAAATCCTGATTTTATGAATTCTCAGACTTTTTTTTTTTTAACAATTTCTGCTTGAAGTTTTTCAAGAATATTCTGAGCTTTAAAGTCTAACACCTAATTTACAGAGACACCTGTATTAGTGTTGCCAGATCCAGGACACCTAATTAAATTTGAATTTCAGATAAACAACAAAAACTTTTAGCGTTAGTATGCCTGAAATTCACATTTTACTGGGCATCTTCTATTTTTACTTGCTAAATCTGGCAACATTAACCTATGTGCTCCTATAGAGATATTACTTCCAATTAAGGAAAAGTTAATGGTATTTCTTTCTATGTCAAACAAAATTTCAGCCAGTGTATATAAGATACCAAAATTCAGAGTGAAACTCAGTTTCTGGTCATGATTATTCTCATTTAAAAAATACTTAAATTTAAAAAAAAAAATTTAAGACTTATTTTATGGAGGAGAGAGAGAGCATGCACATGAGTGGGGAGAGCGACAGAGGGAGAAGGAGAGAGAATATCTCAAGCAGACTACCTACTGAGCACAGAGCCCAATGTGGGGTTTGATCTCACAACCCGTAAGATCTTGACCTGAATCGAAATCACAAGTCAGATGCTTAACCCACTGAGCCAAACAGGCACCACATTTTTTTTAATTTTAAGAAAAAAATAAATAAAAGTTTTTGTTTTTAAGTCCACAGGCCATGTATCATTTGGTAATAAATACAAAAACTACTACTCTCTATTTCACCATGCATATAAATATTACATACTCATCTTTTACCTTAAGACATCATTGATGTATAGACTACGTATTTACAGGTGTATGAAGAAAGTATTAAATAAAAACAACAGGTTAATGACATCCATTTAATTTACTAACATGCCCTAATGATGTTCAGGCAGGTGAATTACCTACCTCACAGGATTACTAGTCAAAGACACTCGGAGGGATTCCAGGCACGTGACAAGTCTCTCCTCTGCACACCCCATTTTCAGTTCATGGATGAATTCCTGAGGTGAGATCTGTCGCCTACTCTTAAGACTTCCCTGTAAATCATAAATAAATAAATAAATAAATAAACAAACAAACAAACAAATAAATAAATCTTCATTAAAGTAATGCCAATTACATTAATCCTACCTTTTTGTTTTTTTAAAAAGATTTACTTATTTGAGAGAGAGATACCATAAGAGGGGAAAAGGTCACAAGAAGCAGACTCCCTGTGGAGATGAGAGCCTGATGCAGGACTCAATCCCGGACTCCAGCATCATGACCTGAGCCAAAGGCAGTTGCTTAACCAACTGAGCCCCCGGGGCGCCCAATCCCACCTTTCATATTTGCAGCTGCACATGACTACTCCAAGTGGTGGTATTTTGACAGAATGATTTCCTTCTGCCCACAAATACAAAGCATAATCCAGGATACTCACAAAAGATAAAAACATCAAAAGGTTTGCAAATTTAAAGGACTTTTTCAAATCCCAAATATCACAGAAAATAATAATAGTATCATAGAAATATCTGAAAATATAGTCATCTCTTTTAGGCCCAAGCAAAATAAAAAACATACCTCTATACAGGAACAACCTATTAATATTAATATTCCAAGCACCACAAAAAATGGCAGTAAGTCATTAACTGACTCAACTACCATCTGGTGCCCGGTTCTAAGCACAGTAAACACAAATATTATCAAAACCTAAGTCTGAAAAGAGAAATGCAAGCCAGGAAACAATATTTTTCAGTGCAGTCTAATTCCTGTAACAGGGTACCAAGGCACTCAGAGTTATGAGGCAAAACCCTAACTTGATGGAGGGAAGCCTGAGTAACACGGAGAAGGGAAGCCAGTTAAGGAGACTTAAGAATTAGGAACTCCTGGGGCGCCTGGGTGGCTCAGTTGGTTAAGCGACTGCCTTTGGCTCAGGTCGTGATCCCGGAGACCCGGGATCGAGTCCCACATCAGGCTCCCCGCTCAGTGGGAAGCCTGCTTCTCCCTCTCTCACTCCCCCTGCTTGTGTTCCCGCTCTGTGTTTCTCTCTGTCAGATAAACGGATAAAATCTTTAAAAAAAAAAAAAAAGAATTAGGAACTCCTTCCAGACTAACACATGACACATGTACAACCACAAAGAAAACCAGAAGCACTTACAGTAGAATGAAGATAGAGGCCAGATCATGGAGGGACAACGCACTGCTCTCCAATTAGATTTTCTAGGGCAGTTTTGGAAGGCTCACTCTGGCAGATTTTAAGAGTTGGAGTTGGCTCATTATGCAATATTTAGTGCCAGACACTATTCTAAGTGTTACACAGAGAACAGTAAACAAGGGACAAAAATGCCTAGCTGCATGGAGCTTTCTTCTCCATGGAGAATAAGAAAGCCAGGCAGACAATAAATGAAATAAACAGTTAAAATAGTTGATTTGTGGCTAGTAGAAAGTGCTCCAGAGAAACAAAAGCAGGGAAGAGGATTAGGGAAGAGGATTAAGGAGCCTAGGAGGTGGTTGGTAATTTCAAAGTGTGCTTACAGAAAGACTCACAGGAGAATCTGAAGGCCTTAAACTTGAACTTTACAGTAAAGGTCTGAAGAAGAGAGAAGTAAGCAGTACTGATTAGAAGTACAGATAATTGAAAAGTTGTGATGGAATGGACTGTACCCTCACAAGCCACCAAAGGAACTTTGACTTTTAGTCTCAGATCAGAAGCATCAGAAGACCCATTAGGAAGAAACAAAGATAGTCCAGATGGAAAATGATGAGCATGACGAACAAACAGTAGACTCCAGAACTGTATCTATGTCAATTACAGATTATACATCCAAGGGGTTAATATATGTTCAAAAGCAGGTCAGTAGGGATGGCAGGAAATCAGATGCATTTTTTCATATCCTTCTTATTATTAATTTGCTATAATATTGTCCAAGGAAACAATCCCAAGTAATGCAAAACAAATTAGCACTAGAAAGACTGACGGTTTTCATTAATAGCAATGTGGTAATTTACTAAAGAAAATTTTAAGAGCAAAATCTCAGAATAAAGAAAATAAAGTGGGAAGCGGAAATGAAACGGTGAGAGCAGTGAAAATAAATACTTTTTTTAAAATCAGTGACTACGTTTTGTATCATTAAACAGAATACATTTAATTTGTACTGACAAAGCATTTATCGGTGTCTTTTTCTGCTTTAAATTAATAAGATATTGCTTGTTCAATACAGAAAATTTGGAAAACAGAAAAATGGGGGAAAAAAGTGCCATGAAATGAATATTTGATATTTCTCCTTGAGATGTTTTTCCTCATACAAAAATACATATATAATATCCCATATACATTCATAAACACCTATACTTTACTTTCAAAAATATCATATATAGCATACATACTGTTCAATAGGCTTTTATTTTTAGTCATGTTTCATAAACATATCTTAGCATCTTTTTTTAGAAGCAGGCTCCCTGACGAGCAGGGAGCCCGATGTGGGACTCGATCCCAGGTCTCCAGGATCATGACCTGAGCTGAAGGCAGTCGCTTAACCAACTTAGCCACCCAGGCGCCCCATATCTTAGCATCTTAAATGAATTTTTTTTTTCCCTGCCTACAGACTATTAACATACCTGATTACTTACCTAATTTAGACCCATATCATTGGGCATGCGGGTTGCCTAACACAATTTCTTGGTATCTTAATTTTTCAGGTTTCTTGTGCATATTATCAGGCAAATATTTTTGTCCAAATGCATGCCAAAAGAAGTTAAACCAGATGATCTTTTTGGAGTACTTGATATTTGTAGTACTTGATTCAGTACTTTGAATTTATCACTGAAATAATTATGATGGGGGAGAGGGGTTCAAAACAAACCAAAACTGAATAGATCAGCTGATTCCCTTCAACAATAAGTGGGTGAGACCATATAGTCAATACTTTTAAAATTTAAGAATAAAAAGCAGTACATGCATTTGAATAAAAAACATTTTTTTAAAAAAGCAGTCACCTGCCCCACCACTTAACCCTATCTTTCAGAGGCAATCAATTTCATTCCCTTAACTATTTCTTCTGATAGCTACTTAAAATGTCTAAAGATGTTTACTCTGATTTCTTTAAACTTGTAAGTTTTCAATGTCACCTTTGACTTCGATTATAAAAGATGATTTAGTTCTCTTAAAACATTGGAATGTGTACTCTTCCACCATCTGACTATAGTTAAAGGTAAACTCAATTGAGCCCAAAGAGGTCAATTCCATGAAATGGGAGTTCTATGAGATCCAGAGATTTTTGGATAACTGAATTTAATAATTTTTTAGTTTGTTTCATGATACAAAATAGAACATCATATGCCCCCATTCATAAAGTCTTCCCAGCTACTCTAATTCTCATGTTGGTCAAACCAGCACTGTGGTCCACCTAAACATGAGAACACAAGAAGTATCTTGGCTCTTACCATTCTTATTTGGTATTGTACTGGAGGTACTAGCTAGTGTGGTAAGGCAACAATGATACATTATAAAAGAAGTGGTAAAACTGCATATTTGAAAATGAAATTGTCTACATGAATTCAGCAAGATCATGGAGTAAAAGCTAGACCTCTAATTTTTATTTATTCCTAAACACACTGGGAAAATCAAATTTTGCTATTTATCATTTTTAATAGCATAAACAGAACTCTCACAAAATAATCAGGAAAATTTTTAACAAAAGAAGAGAAATACTTATATTCTGAGAAGAACAAAACATTGTAAGGAGGTATTAAAGGTGATCTAAATAAATCATGTTATGCCAGGTTCATGGAGAAGAATCAATATTAAGACATTGTTAAATACATTTTCTGAAGAACAATCTATATATTCAATATATTCACCATCAAAATCCCAGCAAGTTTTGCAGAAATTGAGAAGCAGCTTCTAAAATTTATATAAATAAATAAAATATATATGGAAACATAAGAAACCTAAAATAGAATAATTTAAAAGAATAAAGTTGAGGGGATTTCATCTGATTTCACGATTTACTATAAAGCTACTGAAATCAAGTTAGAATAGTATCAATAGAACAGAATCCAGAAATACACTTGCACCTATGTGGTCAATGATTTTCAACAACAGTATTAATGTAATTCAATGGGGCAAGAATCTCCTCAACAAATGGTGTTGGAAGACACCCAAATGAGAGAAAATGAACCTAAACCTTAGATCTAAATGTACAAGCTAAAATTTAATGTCCACAAGAAAACATAGATGAAAGTTTTCACTACCTTCAGGAAGGCAAAGATTTCTTTTCTTTTTTTTTTTTATTGTTATGTTTTTTCTCCAGTATTCCAAGATTCATTCCCTATTCCCCACACCCAGTGCTCCATACAATAGGTGCCCGCAGTACCCACCACCAGGCTCTCCCATCCCCTCAAGCCCCTCCCTCCAAGTCCCTCAGTTTGTTTCTGTGTCCAAAGTCTCTGTTGTTTCGTTTCTCTCCCTGGATTACCCTACTTCCCATTTACTTTCCTTCTCCTACTGTCCTCTAGGTTACCCCTTATGCACTAAGTAAGTGAAACCATGTGATACTTGACTTCTTAGGACAAAAGGCACTAATTATAAAATTTATAAATTAGACTTCATCAAAATTGAAACCTTCCGTTTTGCAAACAACTCTGAAGATAATTTCATTAAGGTCATGAAAAGTAAGCCAAAGACTGGGAGAAACTATCTGCAATACAAGCTAAGAAGTGTGCACTTTGAGACTTAACCACACTTAACATAACAAGCTATGTGAGCCTCCTACTGGTTCCTGAGTTCTGACAGAAAACATAGGACTTTATCACACCTCTACTGGTTCCCCAACACACCGAGTCCCACAGGGGCATCAAAGGGTTCCCTGATGGATGCCTGCATATGCAGTGGATTGCATTATAGGACACTAAGCTTGGAGGACTCACCAACTTTATACTAATAACAAACCTGCTCACTGTCTACAGGGAGACTTAACTACCTCAAGGCAGCTCACTGCAAATGGAACACTAAGAAAAGGTATGGATAAGGAGCAGTCAGTCCTTGCCTTCTTGGTAGAACAGAATAAATATACAGGGATACTCAGGGCCAATGGCAGACTGCCTCTCCCAACAATAAATGTATCTCATAAAAATTTATATTCAGAACATTTTTTGAAGTCCTACAACTCAGTAGAAATAAATCAGCCCAATTAAAAAATGATCAAAAGACGTCACCAAAGAAATTATATGAATGGCCAGTAATGACAAGAAATGATGTTCAAGATCATTTGTCATCAGGGAAATGCAGCTTAAAATCACAAAGAAAACAAAACAAGAAACAAAAACCAACCAAACAAAACACCACCAATGGAATATCACTACAACCTCCTAGAATGGGGAGGATATGAAGCACCTAAAAGTCACCTACACTACTGATGGAATTATAAAATGGTATTGCCACTTTGACAGAAAATTTCACAGTTTTCTTTAAATATATACAGAATAGTGGTCTCAACAACTGCACAGCTAGGTGTTAAACAGGAGGAAAAGTAAAGCTACAACAAAAAAATCATTCATACAATGTGCAGAGCAGCTTTATTCATAAGAATCAATAACTGAAAATGACCCAAGCATTTGTCAAGTTATGGTATATCTATACAATAGAATACTATGAAACAATAAGAAATTCAATGACAATGCAGCCAGACAGATCAATCAAAAAATTTAAAAAATAAAATAAATAAAATGCCAGGGGACATGACAAAGCATTGTAGAGAACAAGAAAAGATACAGTAAGCTCATTAGTGTCTGGTCCCAGGGGTAGGGGACAGACAAAATGCAGCCTGAGTGCCAAATGTTTTTATAGGCCTCTCAAGCTAAGAGTGTTTCTTACAGTTTTAAAAGCTTGTAAAAAGGAAGACAAAATACGAAATACGAGCACCAGCACAAGTAACTGAAACCCTTGGTGACTTACAAAGCCCGAATGTTTACTATCTGTCCATTTCCCACAAAAGTTTGCTGGTCCCTGGTGGAGTCTAATAAACCACGATAAGGACTTTAGATTTTATTCTGAGTGGATGGAAAACTACTGGAAGATACCCAGCAGATAAATTTTAAGATCTATTAAAATAAAACACTTCTAAAAGATTATTCTACCTACTGTGTGGCAACAGACTATGGGTAGCAAAATGTGAAACAAGATGACCAAGTAGAAGGTTAGCATACTGTCTGGTCAAGAGCTGACAGCAAGCAACCTGGTATAAGGAGCCAGTGATGGAAGGCATGAGATCAGCACAATATGAAGTTAGATCAGACAAGACTAGCTGCAAGTTTGGAGGTGAGGTGTGAAAGAAGTTAAACTCAAGGACGATGCTAACGTTTTTGGTGTTAATAACTAAGTGACTGAGGCTGCCATCCACTGCTCACTGAGAACCTGTCAACAGTGGTATGAACAGTAGATTGAAGATCGGAAGGTCAAGAGAAAAGCAAGAAGAATGAACAACGCGGGTGCCTGGGTGGCTCAGTGGGTTAAAGCCTCTGCCTTCAGCTCAGGTCATGATCTCAGGTCATGATCGAGGCCCCGCATCAGGCTCTCTGCTCCGCAGGGAGCCTGCTTCCTCCTCTCTCTCTGCCTACTTGTGATCTCTCTGTCAAATAAATAAATAAAATCTTAAAAAAAAAAAAAAATGAACAACTCCTTTGATTAAATTTCCCATAAAGGAGAGCAAAGAATGGGGGCAGCAGCTGGAGGGGAAACAATAGTGGGACTTTGGGGTGGTGGGGAGGTTGGAACCACACTATTTTTGCATGCTGATAGGAATAATCAAGCAGGGGGAAAGAAACTGATAATGCATTAGGTAGGAACAAATGCAGAACAAGAAACAAGGAAACAAAACTAAAGCAGATAACACAGGATGTGGTGTCTGATGCGAGAGGAAGGGCTGATTTTACACAGTCACCGGTAAAGTCTAGCACTATAAGAAGAGCCAAAGGAGATATGAAGGGAAAAGATTCAGGCACTCTTGAACCTGGTGATCAGGAAATGAGGTGTGCAAGTTCTCTTCTGATTGCATCCACTTTCGTGGGGGAAGAAACAGCAATATAATCAGCTAAGAGCAAGGATGCAGAGTTGGAAATAGAAGAAAAGGATGAAATCTTTTCCAGAAAGTCACAAAGTGCACTGGCAAGGGGCCATGTGGTAGGGTTATGGGTTCACCTGTTGACTGTGGTCATTCAGAAAACACTAGTCAGTGTTGCTGCATGTTTCAACCCAGAAGCAGGCTGTGTGGAGGTGCAAAGGCAGAAGAGGTAGGAAGTTGAGTTTAACCAAAGGCAGGGTTTATATGGACCAAGAAGCAAATGAACAGATTGCTACTCAGGGTGATAACACAGTATGTGTAAAAGGTCAAGAAGGGCATGGAGGTTAGAAGGCAATGGGCACAAATAAATGGTAGAGTCAATATATCAGCAGTTCTGAAAGAGTCATGGAATTCTTACACTGGGAATAGTAAATAAGCAGAAAAATCAAGAATGCTCAGGAAAGTTTGTAAACCATATTTATAGCTGGTATCTTAATCCGAGGCAATGAGTAGTTGAGACTGGGTAGAAAAACAAACATTGTTGGAACTCAGAAATCTGAGAAAATGAGAGGATGGAATGTTGGATGGATCCTCTTGGTGAATGATGACATCAGTAAGGATGAGGGCAGTGGCAGTAGCAGGAGGTAAAGCAAAGGCTAGGGAGCCATATGAATAAGAAGGGAGGTATGGACTAAGGAGTGTGTCAGTACATGCCAGCACCTCGTTGTGTGAGGCCTTCTCCACTAAAATCCAGCTACTAGCGCAGCATCTGCTGCCACCTGATTCATGACCACGCCAACAGACCCTCGTAACATGTCCGGCATTCAGTGAATGAACGAGGCCGTAATGAAACTGAAGATATGCACACACTAAGGATTAAAACAACAAAGGAGAGGGGCGCCTCGGTGGCTCAGTTGGTTGGGCGACTGCCTTCGGCTCGGGTCATGGTCCCGGAGACCCGGGATCGAGCCCCGCGTCGGGCTGCCTGCGTGGCGGGAAGCCTGCTTCTCCCTCTCTCACTCCCCTTGCTTGTGTTCCCTCTCTGGCTGTGTTTCTCTCTGTCAAATAAATAAATAGATAAAAATCTTAAAAAAAAAAAAAAAAAAAAAAAAAAAAAATATAAAAAAAAAAAAAAAAAAAAAAAAAAAAAAAAAAAAAAAAAAAAAAAAAAAAAAAAAAAAGATGTTTAAAAAAAAAAAAAATAAAATAAAACAACAAAGGAGAGGAAAGTAAGTCACTAGGAAAAATTTCTGGAAGAAAAATTCCTTACTCAGAAAAGAAGATCTCAAATTAAAGACACAGGAAATAGACCAGATAATTGGGTGATCAGCTTTCGGCAGGATGTCCCCTTTTATTAGCATACTATCAACATACAGGTACATAAGAAACAAAATTTTAGGGAGACACGGGATATATGAATAATCAGAAATATTCCTTTTAAGCACAGCTCGTCTTGTGTTTCTTTCATTCTACAGAACTTCAAAGGAAGCAGGAAGTAGGGGGAGAGAGGAAGGACACTCACTTCTGCCTATCTTTGATTCCATTAGCCATGAAGATGAAAATACTTAGAAAGATTTATCCCCTGTGGTATCAAAACACATTAGTGAGATAAGGATGTCTGCCTGACATCACAAAAATTAGAAGGATATTTATCCAACATAATTTTCAAATCTTTTAATCCCCCAGTAAATTTTATTTGGAAATACCAAATGCAGGCTAGAAAGAAAAGTACATAACATTCCCCTTGTCAGATTCTTATTAAATGTATTCTAAGGTACAAAAAGTAATAAGGTATAAGAAAATAATACATACTTTCACCACATACTTCCTTCACAATTTCTGTATTTCTGAAACTAAATATTATTTCTTTTGCTACGTACTATTCAAGGTAATGGTAGTCATTTCTATACCTTCATGCACGCCTGCATCTTGTCTCAGTTCAGGGATCAGACCCGTTCGGTAAGTTTCTCCATCATTCTATTTCATTTACTTATATGCAGAATTTGAAATACCTTTTCTATGATAAATTCAAAACAATCCCCTTTCCAGCTATCAGTAGAAAGTATTGAAGAACTTTCATTTTTCAAATAACTGAATAATTCCCACACAAGCACGGAGACTCCACCCTTTAATGGTGACCTAATTTTAAAAACAGTAAAGGAGCTGTCCCTAGAAAGTATAAACGCTCTGCAGGAAGAGGACACCCCCTAAGGTGTATGTGGGTGAGGACAATCACCTTTTAGTCCCCGGTAGAATGTCTAACACATGACAGTTGTTTTAAGCATGTCTGCCTACATTATCTGAGACATCACAGCAGTTAGAAATTATATTCTTACACACAACTCCAATCATTATAAACTATTACTAAACTCATTGAATCATACCTTATTCCTTCCGGAATGTAGCCGGTACCCAAACTTCCTGCACTGCCTCAACGACGGCTAGCAGTTGCTTACACCTAAACCCATGAGGAAAAATCAGCATGTTTTATTTAACATGACCCAAAATATATAGCCTCTAGAGGTTAAAAACTTAAAATATGGGGGGACTGTAAGAAAGCACAGAAACCTTACTGATTTTTATATGCAGTTACTAGACTCAAGATCCCTCTGTGACATTCATATTTGTAATTTTTAGTTGGTAAACTGCAAAGAACAAAAAATTCCCATCAATGTAATATCAAAGGAGTCAAAAAGCCTAAGTTCTCATAGTGATATGAGAATATGTGTGCCTGTGCTTGCACACGCATGCACACCCACACACAGTCTTATATGAGGTGTGTGTGAGCCTGTTTCTATCTGTATGTCAGTACCTCGAAGTTAACTGCCTCAGTTTCTCTTTAACATTGTAACTCCTATATTCTTGGTACCTAATTCAGGTAATGTGACTTAGATATGAAATGTGGAGACTATTTAAAGAAATAGTTTGCACCAATAATGACAATATTTTAAGAAAACTGCAGAGTCAGCACTGTGCAAAACAAGGGTAAGCACAGTTGTTGCCAAGGGGATAATTATAATCTAAATTACTATCATGTATATTGCTATTAAAATGCACTGCAACAATTTCCTTGCATTTTTCAAATGATTTCTAGCATCTCTAATGTCACTGATCAACAGAAACACTAAGCTGTCGTTGCTGTATGAATTACTTGTTTTCAGAATATTTACAACCTCAACAGATCTCCAGTACCAATAAAATATGTTATTCAGAGATGATATTATGTAAACCCATCGTAGAAAACTATGAGCAATGAAAAGTACTGCAGAATGGGGCATTCACCAACAACAACAAAAAAATTTATCAAAGAGTTCCTTTTAGGAGTTATATATTTTTCCCATAAACAATTAATGAGCACCATTATGTATCAAGAGCTCTGCCTATAATTTTGGAGGCTGCTTTTAGTATACATTAAAAATAGCATACGTTAAAAGTTTAGAATTATCAAGTACATCTTTTAAAGGAACATGATAAAGTGCAGAAAAATCTGCTGCTCTCTCCCTTTCAATTTCTAAAATAGTTCTACAGAAAAAAAAAAAAAAGATTGATCCAACACTAATTTTAGCCAGAGATTAACTTGAAGTAATAAAAGAAATTCAACACATTACATTCCTCTTATTATCCATCAATACCTAACTAGCATCGACACCCTTTCTATTCACAGGAAAGCTTGCTCACATTAGCCCACTGCCTTCAATAGGACACTTGAATTTTTAGGCTATTTTGTGTATTTAAGAAGCGTTTCTTCAATTGCTGAATGCAGTATCCTATTATAGCACTTCTGCCTGGTTACCATGACCAGAACTGAGGTGGTCTTTTACTTTTGTTTCTTTTTTTTTTTTTTTTTTGGTTTTTGTTTGTTTGTTTAGAGAGAGAGGTAAGCGAGTAGGGTGGGGATGGTCAGAGGACGAGAAGGAATCTTTTTTTTTTTTTTTAATTTTATTTATTTGACAGAGAGAAACACAGCCAGAGAGGGAACACAAGCAGGGGGAGTGAGAGAGGGAGAAGCAGGCTTCCCACCTAGCAGGAAGCCTGATGTGGGACTCGATCCCGGGTCTCCGGGATCATGACCTGAGCTGAAGGCAGTCACTTAACCAACTGAGCCACCCAGGCGCCCCAGACCAGAAGGAATCTTAAGCAAAGCTCCACCCCAACGCAGGGCTCAATCTCAGGACCCTGAGACCGTGACCTGAGCCAACACCAAGAATCTGACACATAACCAACTGAGCCGCCAAACACCCCTATTCTTTTAGCTTTTAAACTTCAAAAGGATGTACTGTTAACAGTCAACTGCTTTTACACATAGCTGGAGAACAGAAGCCAAATAAACCATGGTGAGCCACACACCAGAACACACTTCATGAACCATAACACGCAGTTATAAAAAAAGAAAAAAGGGTATCTCTGAACCTTACGGAATGATTTTTGTGATAAAGTTTGAAGTGGAAAATTAGCAAAGAATTAAATACCTGTGTTTATGAAAAGATGTTGGAAAATAAACATCTGTTTATTTTACAAAAAGGCAGGAAGAAATAATTCATGAGATTGTATCACCTCAGGGAATAAATGGGAATATGGGAGGTAAGACGTAGAGTAGAACACCTAAGCAAAAAGAGGGTAAGTGACAATACTTTCAGTCTAACCTGTGTATGTTCTGACTTTTGCTTTTTCATATACTCAAAAAGGAAAAAATACTATCAAAGAGCATGGGAAAAAAATCCTAAAATGAGATGAATCCAAATAAGTGAACCTAAATGTATTTCAAACAGATATTTATTGCACAGAAATAAGCTAGAATATAAAAATCAAAGGTAACAGTATAAACCTGTGGCTGAGGGAAAAGAAGGGGTATTTCAATACAACTAGCTAAAAATAAGGAAAATATATATATAAAATGTGTGTCTGTGTACACACAGACTATAGGTTTTCTACATATGAATTTACTTATATTTAATATACACATACATATATGCAATTTCTAAATATGCACACACACATCTTATAAATAGAAACAACATCTACATACATGTGTGCGCGCACGCGCATGCTCTAGTTCTATCTGAAAGGGCCTAGAGATAAAGACAGCCCATTAGAGGACCTGATTTCTAGGGGCACCTGGGTGGCACAGTTGGTTAAGCGACTGCTTTCGGCTCAGGTCATGATCCTGGAGACCCCGGATCAAGTCCCGCATCGGGCTCCCTGATGGGCAGGAAGCCTGCTTCTCCCTCTTTCAGTCCCTCTGCTTGTGTTCCCTCTCTGGCTGTGTTTCTGTCTGTCAAATAAGTAAATAAAATCTTTA
>PITA01032183.1:0-14241 GCA_004023965.1 Spilogale gracilis
GAAACAACAGAGACTTTGGATACAGAAACAAACTGAGGGACTTGCAGGGAGGGGGATGGAGGAATGGGAGAGCCTGGTGGTGGGTACTGGGGACACCTAAAGCAGGGAGCACTGGGTGTGGGGAATGGGGAATGAATCTTGGAACACTGGAAAAAAAATTTAAGTAACAATTAAATAAATAAATAAATAAATAAATAAATTGATGGAGAGATAAAGAGATTTCAGAACCAGCAAGGTATAAAAGATTATGTGACCCCAAGCCAGCACTACAAGAAATATTAAGAGGGGTTCCATAAAAGAGGAAAGACCCCAAGAGTGACACAGAAGAAAAATTTACAGAGGCCATCTATAGAAACAAGGACTTCACAGGCAACATGATGCCAATAAAAACATATCTTTCAATAATCACTCTCAACATGAATGGCCTAAAGGCTCCCATAAAATGGCACAGGGTGGCAGACTGGATAAAAGGACAGGGCCCGTCCATATGGTGTCTACAAGAGACACATTTTGAATCTAAAGATACAGCCAGACTGAAAGTGAGGGAATGGGAAACCATCTTCCATGACAGTGTGCCTCAAAAGACAGCTGTGGTAGCCATTTTCATATCAGACAAATTAGATTTTAATCTAAAGACTATAGTCAGAGATACAGAATGATGCTATATCATTCTTAAAGGGTCTATCCACCAAGAAGATCTAACAATTGTAAATATTTATGACACCAACCTGTGCCAGTCACTACATAAGTCAACTGTTAAACAACATAGTCATATTTCTATGAATACATTAATTGTAGGAGATCTTAACACACCATTATTGGCAATGGAAAGATCATCTAAACTGGAAATCAACAAAGAAACAAGAGCTTTGAATGACACATTGGACTAGATGGACCTCATAGATATATTCAGAACATTCCACCTAAAACAACAGAATACTCATTCTTTTCAAATGCACATGGAACTTTCTCCAGAGAAGACCACATACAAGGTCACAAATCAGGGCTCAACTGATACCAAAAGACTGAGATTATTCCCTGCATATTCTCTGACCACAATGACTTGAAAATGGAACTCAACCACAAGAAAAAGTTTGAAAGGGATCAAACACTTGGAAGCTAAAGAGAATCCTGCTGAAGAATGTTTGGATCAACCAGGAAATCAAAGAACTTAATCATTTCATGGAAACCAATGAGAATGAAAATACATCCATCCAAAACCTACCGGATAAGGCAAAGGTGGTCGTAAGGGGGAAATACATAGCCATCCAAGCCTCATTCAAAACACACACACACACACACACACACACACACACACACACACACACACAGAAAAAAACTAACACTCCTAAATACACCAACTATCTTTTCACCTTAAGGAACTGGAAAATCAACAACTAATTAAACCAACACCACAAACAAGAAGGGAAATAATTAAGACTAGAGCAGAGATCAATGAATTAGAAACTATAGATATAGTAGAACACATCAACAAAACTAGAAACTTGTTCCTTGCATTAATAATATTGATAAACCATTGACCAAATTAATCCAAAAGAAAAGGGAAAGGACATAAATTAATAAAATTGTGAATGGAAGGGGAGAGATTATGACTAAAACCAAGGAAATAGAATCAATCATCAGAAATTATTATCTACAGTTATATGCCAATAAGTTAAACAACCTAGAAGATGTCAATGCATTCCTGGAAACCTATTAACTTCAAGACTGAAACAGTAAGAAATTGAGAACATGAATAGACCAATATCTAGTAACGAGATTGGAGCCATGGTCAACCCCCCCCCAAAAAAAAAACAACAAGAACAACAACAAAAAAAACAAGAGCCCTGGACCTGACGGATTCCACTGGGCATTCTACCAAACATTCAAAGAAGAAATATTATCTATTCTCCTAAAGCTGTTTCATGGAAAAGAAACAGAAGGAAAACTTCCAGATTCTTTCTATGAAGTCAGCATTACTTTAATTCCCAAACTGGATGAAGACCCCATCAAAGAGGAGAATTTCAGACCAATATCTCTGATGAATATCGATGCCAAGATTATTAACAAGATCCTAGCTAATAGGATCCAACAGTACATTAAAACGATTATGCACCATGGGATTTATCCCTAGGATGCAAGTGTGGTTTAACATTTGCAAATCAATCAATGTGATAAAACAAATCAATAAGAGAAGAGAGAAGAACCACATGGTCTTCTCAATTAATGCAGGAAAAGCTTTTTACAAAACACAGCATCTGTTCCTGATTAATCTCTTTAACGTATAGGGATAGAGGGAAAATTTCTCAACCTCATACAATCTATCTATGAAAAACCCATGGAAAATATCATTCTCAATGGGGAAAAGCTGACAGCCTTCCCACTGAGATCATGAACAAGACAGGAATGCCCACTCTTTCCACTGTTGTTTAACATAGTGTTAGAAATCCTAGCAACAGCAATCAGACAACAGAAAGAAACAAAACCTATTGAAATTGGCAAAGAAGTCAAACACCCTCTCTTCACAGATGACATGATACTTTATATGGAAAACCCCAAAGACCCCCCAAAACTACTAGAACTCATACAACAATTCAGTAATGTGGAAGGATACAAAATCAATGCACAGAAATCAGTTGTGTTCTTCTACACTAACAATGAAAATATAGAAAGGGAAATCAGAGAATCAATTCCATTTACTAATGCACCAAAAACCATAAGATACCTAGGAATAAACGTAACCAAAGAAACAAAGGATGTGTACTTGAGAAACTACAGAGCTGTCATGAAAGAAATAGAATAAGACAAAAAAGATGGAAAAGCATTCCAGGTCATGGACTGGATGGATAAACATTGTTAAAACATTTATACTGCTCAGAGCAATCTATACTTTCAACACCATTCTGATCAATATTCCACCAACATTTTTCAAAATGCTGGAACAAATAATTCAAAAATTTATATTTAATTTACAAAGGTAAAATCTAAATGCATGAAAGACATCAATGTGAGGCATGCATTTGTCAAAATCCTAGTGAAGAACATATGCGGTAACTCTTTGACATCAGCCCCAGCAACTTCTTTCAAGTCACGTTTCCAAAGGCAATGGAAAGAAAAGCAAATATGAACTTTTGGGACTTCATCAAAATAAAAAGCTTCTACACAGCAAAGGAAACAGTCAACATCAGAAAGGATGAATACCCAACTTTTGTAGCCACATGAACTGTATTGGAAGAGATTATGCTGAGTGAAATAACCCAAGTAGAGAAAGTCAAGTATTACATGGTTTCACTTACTTGCGGTGCATAAGAGATAATATAGAGGTCTGTAGGAGAGCGAAAGGAGATGGGAAGTAGGGTAATTCAGGGAGAGAATTGAAACATGAGAACCTTTGGACTCAGAAGCAAACGGAGGGTCTTGGGGGATGGGAGAACCTGGTGGTGGGTACTGAAGGCACGTATTACATGGAGCACTGGGTGTGGGGCATAAACAATGAATCTTGGAACACTGAAAAAATAAAATAAATTTAAAAGAGAAGATATGGTCCATATATACAGTGGGATATTATGCCTATATCAGAAAGGATGAATACCCCACTTTTGTAGTACATGGACCAGACTGGAGGAGATTATGCTGAGTGAAATAAGCCAAGGAGAGAATTTAAATATCGCATGGTTTCACTTACTTGTGGAGCATAAGGAGCAATATTGTAGGACAGTAGGAGAAGGAAAGGAACTGTGAATTGGTGTAAATCCGGGAAGGAGATGGAGCATGAGAGACTTTGGACTCAGAAATAAATTGAGGGTTTTGGAAGGGAGGGGGCTGGTGGGATGGTTGAGCCTGGTGGTGGGTATTGAAGGCACATATTGCATGGAGCACTCATTGTGGGGCATAAACAATGAATCTTGGAACACTGAAAAATATAATAAATTATTTAAAAAAAGAAAATTCCAAGCCAGAGGTTGTGTAGCATGATATATTCATAATGCTTGTGGAAAAAAAAATGCAGCCAAGAATATTTTGTCCAGCAAGGATATCATTCAAAATAAGAGAGATAAAGTGCTTTTCAGGAAAATAAAAACTAAGGAGGGGGTATCTGTGTGGTTTATTCAATTAAATGTGTGCCTTTGGTTTAGGTCGTGATCCCAGTGTCCTAGGATCAAGCCCCACTTGGGGCTCCGGGCTCAGTGGGGTGTATGTCTCTCCCTCTCCCCCTACCCCTCCCTTTGCAGGCTCTCCCCTTTTTCACTCTCACTTTCAAATAAGTAAATCAAATAATAAAAAAGAATAAAAGAAGTTCATGACCACTAAAGAGCCTTGCAAAAAATATTAAAGAGCACTTTTTGTATGAAAGAGAACTCCAAAAAATATTAAAGAGGACTTTTTGTATGAAAGAAAACTGACAGTATGAAGGGAAGAAACAAAAAAAGCAGTAAAAATGAATATCTCTGTAAAAAATCAATTTACTCACAAAACAAATGATGTAAAATATGACAACATATACCTAAAATGTGGGAGAAGAGACGAGTAAAAAATGAGTTCAACTTAAACAACCATCAACTTATACTGTTGTGTTAAGAGGTTGTACACAAACCTAATGGTAACCACATATCAAAAATCATTAATAAAAATGGAAAGAACAAAGACAAAATAAGTCAAACATATGGCCAAAGAAAATCAGCAAACCATGAAAGAAAAACAGAAGAAAGAATCAGCGAAAATCTTCACAAACAACCACAGAACAAATAACAAAATGATAGTAAATACACATATATCAATAATTACGTTGAAAGTAAATGGAGTAAATACACCAAACAAAAGACATAAGGTGACAAAATAGTTAAAACAAACAAACAAACAAACAACAACAAAAAAGACCCATCTCTATGCTACCTACAAGAGACTCATTTTACACCTAAAGACACCTGAAGATTGAAAGTGAGGGAATGGAGAAACATTTATCATGCGAATGGATGTCAAAGGGAAGCTGAAATAGCAATCCTTATATTGTAAAAACTGAATTTTATTTTTTTAAATTTTTTTACTTAAAATATAATGTATCATTTGTTTCAGGGGTACATATCTGTGATTCATCAGTCTTATACAATTCACAGCACTCACCATAGTACATATCCTCCCCAATGCCCATCACTCAGCCACCACATCTCACCCATGACCCTTCCCCTCCCCTCCAGCAACCCTCAATATTTTTCCTGAGATTAAGAGTCTCTTATGGTTTCTCTCCCTCTCTGGTCTCATCTTGTTTCACTTTTTCCTCTCTTCCCCTGTGATCCTTTGTCTTGTTTCTCAAATTATTCATGTCAATGAGATCATATGATAATTGTCTTTCTCTGATTGACTTATTTCACTTAGCATACTACCCTCTAGTTCCATCCATGCCATTGCAAATGGCAAGGTTTTTTGATGTTTACATAATATTTCATTGTATATATCACTTCTTCTTTATCCATTCTTCTGCTGATGAACATCTAGGCTTTTTCCATACTTTGGTTACTGTGGACATTGCTGCTATAAACATTGGGGTGCACATGCCCCTGTGGATCAACACATGTGTATCTTTGGGGGTAAATATCCAGTAGTGTAATTGCTGGGTTGTACGGTAACTCTATTTTCAACTTTTTGACAAATCTCCATACTCTTTTCTAGAGTGGTTACACCAGCTTGCATTTTCACCAACGGTGTAGAAGGGTTCCCTTTTCTCTGCATCCTCGCCAACAACTGTTGTTTCCTGATTTGTTAATTTTAACCATTCTGACTGCTGTGATGTAATGTGGTATCTCATTGAGGTTTTTATTGTATTTCCCTGATGCTGAATGATGTTGAGCACTTCTGCATGTGTCTGTGGCCATTTGTATATATTCTTTGCAGAAATGTCTGCTCATTTCTTCTGCCCATCTCTTGATTGGATTATTTGTTCCTTGGGTATTGAGTTTGATAAGTTCATTGTAGATTTTGAATACTAGACCTTTATCTGATATGTCATGTGCAAACATCTTCTCCTGTTCTGTCAGTTGTCTTTTGGTTTTGTTGACAGCCTCATTTGCTGTGCAAAAGTTTTTATCTGGGTGAAGTCCCAGTAGATCATTTTTGCCCTTGCTTCCCTTGCCTTTGGCGCTATTTCTAGGAAGAAGTTGATGTGGCTGAGGTCAAAGAGTTTGCTGTCTGAGTTCTTCTCAAGGATTTTGATGGATTCCTGCCTCACATTGAGGTCTTCATCCATTTTGAGTATATTTTTGTGTGTGTCAAGAAAATGGTCCAGTTTCATTCTTCCACATGTGACTGTCCAATTTTGCCAATACCATTTGTTGAACAGACTGTCTTTTCCATTGAACATTCTTTCTTGCCTTGTTAGAGATTAGTTGACCATAGAGTTGGTGGTCCATTTCTGGGTTCTGTATTTTCCATGGATCTATGTGTCTTTTTTTGTGCCCATATCATACTGTCTTGATGATTACAGCTTTGTAATAGACCTTAAAGTCTGGAACTGTGATGCCACTAGCTTTGGCTTTCTTTTTCAACATTCCTCTTGCTATTAAATGTCTTTTCTGGTCCCATACAAATTTTAGGATTATTTGTTCCATTTCTCTAAAAAAAGTTGATGGTACTTTGGTAGGGATTGCATTGAATGTGTAGATAGCTCCAGGTAGCACAGACATTTTCACTATACTTTTCTTCCGTCCATAAGCATGGACCATTTTTCCATTTCTTTGTGTCTTCCTCAATTTCTTTTATGACTATTCTATTGTTTTTCTGATACAGATCCTTTGCTTTGTTTAGGTTTATTCCTAGGTATCTTATGGCTTTGAGTGCAATTGTAAATGGGATCAAATCCTTAATTTCTCTTTCTTCTGTCTTGGTGTTGGTGTATAGAAATGCAACTGATTTATGTGCATTGAATTTATATCATAACACTGTACTGAATTCCTGTATGAGTTAGTACATTGGCGGTGGATTTTCTTGGGTTTTCCACATAAGGCATCATATCATCTTCAAAGAGTGAGAGTTTGACCTCTTCTTTGTCAATTTTGATGCCCTTTATTTCCAGCCTTTCTAATTTTCTGGCATATATACTGCTTATAATATCTTCTTACAATTGTTTTTATTTCTTTGATGTTGGTTGGGATCACTCCTCTTCTATTCATGATTTTATTCATTTATTTTTTAAATATTTTATTTATTTATTTGACAGAGAGATCACAAGTAGGCAGAGAGGCAGACAGAGAGAGAGGGGGAAGCAGGCTCCCTGCTGAGCAGAAAGCCTGATGCGGGCCTCTATCCCAGGACCCTGAGATTGTGACCTGAGCCAAAGGCAGAGGCTTAACCATTGAGCCACCCAGGTGCCCTATTCATGATTTTATTAATTTAGGTCCTTTCTCTTTTCTTTTTGATAAGTCGGGCCAAGGAGTTTTCAACCTTATTAATTCTTTCAAAGAACCAGCTCCCAGTTTCCATGATCTGTTCTACTGTTCTTTTGGTTTCTTTTAATTGGTTTCTTCTCGGATCTTTATTATTTCTCTTCTCCCACTAGGTTTATTCTCTATTTGTTGTTCTCTCTCAATCTCCTTTAGGTAAGGGTTAGGTTGTGAATTTGAGACCTTTCTTGTTTCTTGAGAAAGGCTTGTATTGATATATACTCTCCTCTTAGGACCTCCTTTGCTGCATCCCAAAGATTTTGAACAGTTATGTTTCCATGATTTTTAAGAAAATTCTTTAATTTCCCCATTGTCCCATTCATTCTTAAGTAGGATGCTCTTTAGCCTCCATCTCTTTGAGTTCTTTCTAAGTTTCTTCTTGTGATTTACTCATAGTTTCTAAGCACTGTGGTTAAAAATATGCAGGGAATGATCCCCATTTTTTGGTACCCATTGATACCTGATTTGTGACCCAGGATGTGATCTATTCTGGAGAATGTTCCATGTGCACTAAAGAAGAATGTGTATACTGTTGCTTTGGGATGGAATCTTCTGAATATATCTGTGAAGTCCATGTGGTCCAGTGTGTCATTTAAAGCCTTTATTTACTTGTTGATCTTTTGCTTAGATGATCTGTCCATTTTAGTGAGGGGGTGTTAAAATCGCCTACTATTACTGTATTATTGTCATTGTGCTACTTTTAATTTATTTTTAATTGCTTATATAATCTGGTTCTTTCATGTTAGGGGCATAGATATTTTAAATTGTTAGGTGTAGTTTTTGGATAGACATTTTAAGTATTGTATAGTGCTTTTCCTCATCTCTTATTATAATCTTTGGTTTAAAAGTCTAATTTGTCTGATATAAAAATTGCCACCACAGCTTTCTTTGATGCTCATTACCATGGTAAATTATTTTCCACACCCTCACTTTAAATTTGGAGGTTTCTTTAGGTCTAAAATGATCTCTTGCAGACAGCATATTGATAGGTCTTGGTTTTTGTTTTTGTTTTTTTAAAGATTTTGTTTATTTGACAGAGAGAAACACAGCCAGAGAGGGAACACAAGCAGGGGGAGTGAGAGAGGGAGAAGCAGGCTTCCCGCTGAGCAGGGAGCCCGATGTGGGGCTCGATCCTGGGTCTCCAGGATCATGACTTGAGCTGAAGGCAGTTGCCTAACCAACTGAGCCACCCAGGCGCCCCTTGTTGTTGTTTTTTTTTTTAATCAAATCTGATATCCGGTGTCTTTTATTTGGGGTCATTTAGCCCTTTTACATTCAGGGTAACTATTGAAAGATATGATTTTAGTGCCATTGTATTGCCTGACTATTACTGTATATTGTCTCTGTCCCTTTCTGGTCTATGTTGCTTTTTAGGCTCTCTCTTTGCTTAGAAGACCCTATTTTTCCTGCAGGGCTGGTTTGGTGTTTGTACATTCTTTTAGTTTTTGTTTGTCTTGGAAGATTTTTAGCTCTCTTTCTATTTTTAATGCCAGCCTAGCTGGATATAGTATTATTGGCTACATATTTTTCTCATTTAATGCTCTGAATATATCATGCCAGTCCTTTCTGTCCTGCCAGGTCTGAGGATTGGTCTGCTGTCAATGTAATATTTCTACCATGTAGATTACAGACCTCTTGTCCCATGCTGCTTTTAGGATTTTCTCTTTATCTCAGAGACTTGTAAATTTTACGATTAGATAATGGGGTGTTGACCTAATTTTATTGATGTAAGGAGCATTCTTTCTGCCTCCTGGATTTTGATGCCTGTTTCCTTTCTCAAATCAGAGATATTCTCCACTATAATTTGCTCCAATATATCTTCTGCCCCTCTCTCTCTTTCCTTTTTCTTCCGAGATCCCAATTATTCTAATATTGTTTCATTTTATGTTTTTTCTTATCTCTCAAATTCTCTCCTCATGATCTAGTAGTTGTTTATCTCTCTTTTTTTCAGGTTCTTTATTCTCCATCATTGTTCTTCTTTTCACTAATTCTCTCTTCTGCCTCATTTATCTTAGCTCTTAGAGCCTCCATTTTTATTGCACCTCATTAATAGCCTTTTTGCTTTCTACTTGGTTATATTTCAGTTATTTTTCTTTCTCCCGAAAGGGATACTCTATTATATTCTTTTTAAAAGATTTTATTTATTTATTTGACAGAGAAAGAGAGATCACAAGTAGGCAGAGAGGCAGACAGAGAGAGAGGAGGAAGCAGGCTCCCTGCTGAGCAGAGAGCCCAATGTGGTACTCGATCCCAGGACCCTGAGATCATGACCTGAGCTGAAGGCAAGGCCTTAAGCCACTGAGCCACCCAGGTGTCCCAAGGGATACTCTATTATCTCCTATGCTTTTTTTTCAAGTCCATCTAGTATCTTTATAATCATCATTCTGAACTCTAGTTCCAACATCCTACTAATGTTCATATTGATTAGATCCCTAGCAGTCAGTGCTGTCTCTTATTCTTTTTTTTTTTTGAGGTGAGTTTTTCCATTTTGTCATTTTGTCCAGATAAGAGTAAATGGATGAGAGAAAAAATGCTAAAATGATAACTGTTATAGGGTGTACTCACCGCTGAGTATAAATCACCGCTGACTATAAAGGGTTAAACAATGAGAAGTTTATTATAGCTGGGCAGTGACAACTCACTAGAGTCTGGGCTCTGTGAGGGCCCCGACCCTAGGGTGGTCTGGGTTTTTAAAAAGATGAGACCTGCCCTGAGCATGTTTCCAAAGAAATGAAATAAACTCTGGTGGGTATGTCTCCAAAGAAACAAAACATATCCAGGTGAACATGTCTCCAACCAATAGCAAAGCAACAACAGTAAGCTTATTCTTTTACAGAAGTGGGAGTAGCTTGTTATGCATGATAGCACAGTAAACTAGAAGTCAGTCACAAGAAAACATCTGTAGAGCCCATAAATACACGGAAGTTAAATAACATGTTACTAAACAATGAAGGGGTCAGCAGGAGATAAAGGAAGAAATTAAAAAATATACAGGAAGACAAATGAAAATGAAAAGACAATAGTCCAAAACCATTGGGATATAGCAAATGTGGTCCATGAAGGAAGTTTGTAGCAAGGCAATCTGACCTCAAGAAGCAAGAAATATCTCAAATATCTAATCTATTCTTTTTTTAATATTTTATTTATTTGACAGAGAGAAACACAGCTAGAGAGGAAACACAAGCATCTGGAGGGAGAGAGGGAGAAGCAGGCTACCCGCCGAGCAGGCAGCCTGCCTGTTGCAGGGCTTGATCCCAGGACTCCAGGATCATGACCTGAGCTGAAGGCAGAGGCTCCAAAACTGAGCCACCCAGTCGCCCCTATCTACTCTATTCTTACACCTAAAGGAGCTTCAGAAAAAACAATAAACAAAATGTAAAACCATCAGAATGAAGGGAATAATAAATTTCAGAACAGAAATAAATTATTTGGAAACAAAACAAAATAAACAAACAAACAAAACTGTAGAAAAAAGTCAATGAAACCAGGAGTTGATTCTTTGAAAAAAATCAATAAAATTGGTGAACATCTAGCCAGACTTATCAAGTAAAAAAGAAAAGACTCCAAGAAATAAAATAATAAATGAGAGAGGAGAAATAAAAGCCAACACTAAAGAAACACAGCCAATTATTAGAAAATACTATAAAAAACTATATGCCAACAAATTGGACACCCACATAGAAATGGTAAAATTCCAAGAAACGCATTTGAACAGACCAATATAGAGCAAAGAATTTAATTCAGTAATGAAAACTATCCCAACAAACAAAAGTTCAGGACCAGATGGTTTCACAGGTGAAATCTACAAAACATGTAAAGAATAGTTAAAACCTATCCTTCTCTAGTTATTCCAAAAACTAGAAAAGAAATAAAAACTTCCAAATTTATTCTGTGAGGCCAGCATTACCCTGATACCAAAATCATATAAAGGCAAAACTAAAAACAAGATGCAAAAATCCTCAACAAGATACTAGAAAACTGATTCTAGCAAGACATTGAAAAAAATCATTCATCATGAGCAAATAGGATTTATTCATGGGCTGTAAGCATTGTTAAATATTTGCAAATTAATCAACATAATACAGCACATCAATGAGAGAAAGGATAAAGACCATATGGCCATTTAAAAAGACACAGTAAAAACATTTGACAAAATATAACAACAGTTCATGATGAGCAACCTCTACAAAGTAAATGAAATATGCACAGTTAACATCATCCTTAATGGAGAAAAACTGACAGCATTTTCCTAAGCTCAGGAAAATGACAAGGATATCTATTCTTACCACCTTTAGTGAACATTGGAATGGAAGTTCTAGCCAAAGCAGTCAGAAAACAAAAAGAAATAAAAAGCCTACAAATTTGTAAAGAAGGAAAAAAGTCACTACTTACAGATGTCATGATTCTCTCTGTGTAAAACTCAAAAGACTCCACCAAAAAATGCCAGAGCTAATAAACAAATTCAGTGATGTTTCAGGATACAAAAATCAATGTACAGTAATCTGTTGCATTTCTAGTCACAGACAATGAAGCAACGGGAAAAGAAATAAAGGAATCAATCCAATTTAAATTGCACCAAAATGATAAGATACTTAGGAAAACAACCTAAGTAAAATGTGAGAGACCTGTACTCTGAAAAATATAAAACACTGATGAAAGATGTTCATGGGGCACCTGGGTGGCTCAGAGGGTTGAGCCTCTGTCTTCGGCTCAGGTCATGATCTCAGGGTCCTGGGATTGAGTCCCACATTGGGCTCTCTACTCAGCGGGGAGCCTGCTTCCTCCCCTTTCTCTGCCTGCCTCTCTGCCTATTTGTGAAAAAAGATGTTCATAATGACAAAAATAAAAGGAAATACATTTCAAGATCATGGATTGGAAGAACAAGTATTGTGAAAATATTTATACTATCCAAAGCAATCTAGACATTTAATGTAATCCTTACCAAAATACCAGTAGTGCTTTTCACAGACGGAGAACAAACAATCCTAAAATTTGTATGAAACAACAAGAGACCCTGAATAGATTAATCAATCCTGAAAAAGAAAAGAATAGCTGGACACAGTCCAATTTTGAAATCAAGTTGTATTATAAATCAGTATTGATCAAAACCCTGTGGTGTTGACACAAAAATAGATCAGTGGAACAGAATAGAAAACCCAGAAATAAGCCTACGTTATATGGTCAATTAATCAACAAAGGAGGAAAGAATATCCAATGGGGAAAAGACAGTCTTCAATAAATGATGTTGGGGAAAAGGGACAGCCACATGCAAAAGAATGAAACTGGACCACTTTCTGACACCATATACAAAAATAAATTCAAAATTAATTCAAGACTTAATGTGAAGAATAAAACCATAAAAATCTTAGAAGAGAACAGAGGCAGTAACTTCTTTGACATTGGCCTTAACAATTTTTTCTAGATTATTTCTATTGAGGCAAGGGAAACAAAAGCAAAAATAAACTATTGAGACATCAAAATAAAAACCTTCTGCACAGTGAATGAAATTATCAACAAACTAAAAGGCAATCTACTGAGTGGAAGAAGATATTTGCAAATGACATATATAATAAAGGGCTAACATACAAAATATATAAAAAATTATACAAATCAACACCTAAAAGACAGTCTGATTTTTAAAAATGAGCAAAGGTCATGAACAGACACTTCTCCACAGAAGACATCCAGATGACCCACAGACACAGGAAAATATATTCATTATCATTTACCATCAAAATTATAATGAGATATCACCTTACACCTGTCAAAATGACTAAAATCAAAACCACAAGCAAAAATATGTGTTGGTGAGGATGTGGGCAGAAAGAAACACTAGTGTCCTGTTTGTGTAAATATAAACTGGTGCAGCCACTGTGGAAAATGGCATGGAATTTCCTAAAAATATTTAAAATAGTACTACTCTATGGTCCTATAATTGCACTACTGGGTATTTATCTTGAAAATACAAACACACACGAATATTATTTAGCCATAAAAATGAAATATTGCCATTTGCAATGATGTAGATGGAGCTAGAGAGTATAGCACTAAGTGAAAGAAGTCAGTCAGAGAAAGACAAATAGGATATGATTTCACTCATGGGAATTTAAGAAACAAAACAAAAAAGCAAATGAAAAAAAAAGAGATGGAGGCAAACCAAGAAATGTATTCTTAACTATAGAGAACAAACTGATGCTCACCAGAGGGAAAATGGGTAAAATAGGTTATGGGAATTAAGGAGTGCACTTGCCATGATGAGCACTAAGTGATGTATGGAATTGTTGAATTGGTATATTTTACACCCAAAACTAATATCCCACTGTATGTTAACTGGAATCAAAAGAAAAACTTAAAAAACAACAGAAAACAATTAACAAAATGGCAATAAGTGTATTTCTATCAATAATTACCTTAAATGTAAATTTATTAAATGCTTAAGTCAAAAGAGATACAATGATTGAATGGAACACCACTACCAACAACGATAACAAAATAGTGAAGTAAGAAGACCCTGAACTCACCTCTTTCATGGAATGCACCTTATTTATTTTATTTTATTTTTTTATTGTTACTAAATTTTTTCCAGTGTTCCAAGATTCATTCCCCATTCCCCACACCCAGTGCTCCACGCTTTAGGTGTCCCCAGTACCCACCACCAGGCTCTCCCATCCCTCCACCCCCCTCCCTCCAAGTCCCTCAGTTGGTTTCTGTGTCCAAAGTCTCTGTTGTTTCGTTTCCCTCCCTAGATTACCCTAGTTCCCATTTACTTTCCTTCTCCCACTGTCCTCCAGGTTACCCCTCATGCACC
>PITA01032185.1:0-14233 GCA_004023965.1 Spilogale gracilis
AGGCTGAGTCTCTCGGCCCCCCTGCTAGAGGCCTGTCTCCACGGCAACCAGACTATCAGGCTGCAATTCTCTGGTAGCGGAGCGTTGTTCTTTTGCGTCTTTTTTCAGCAGTTGAGGAAGTCAAGTCGGAGCAGGATGTCTGCGCCCAGACCTGCCTCCCAGAGGGAGCCGCTACACAGGGCGGGGCTCTTTCCAGCCTCCCGGTTGGCAGTCTGTCACAGCCGGGCTGGTGCAGACGTTGTGTTGATTTCTGCCCCCGCCCCCACTTGTCGTTTCACTCCCGCACCTCTAAGCCACAACTCCTTTTGGATCGGGCGACTTTGTCTGCCCCCAGGGACCTGGGGCCTCTCTGGTCCCACAAAAGTCTGCAAAAAACGTCTTCCCCTGGGGGGGTCTACACGCGGCCCACGGTGTGGAGAGAAACAGGAGAGAAGGGCAGGATAGAATCCACTCCCGCTGCTTTCCCGGCAGCTGTGGCGGCTCCGGCGGAGGCAGAGGCAGGCCCGGGCGGCTGGGCGCGCCGGGGCGGCACCGGCGGGGGGGAGGGAGTCCGGGCAGCGGGAAAAGAAAGAAAATAAAAGATTTTAAAAAGTCTTGCCTTGCCCCGGGCTTAGCTGTGTTTCGCTTCTTTCTAGCCCCGATTCAGGCCGTAATCTGCTGTTATTCCTCACTCACAGAGCACTTTCCTTTTCCGGTATTTGTTTTCAAAGGTTCAGCTCTGCGGGCTTCCTCCCCCACTCCCCTGTCTCTGGGGGCAAGCCTCCAGACCCTCCAATTTGTTTCTACCTTTTTGCCGATGTTCTTTGTCTCTCGTGGCGGTCCAGAAGTGGGAAATATCACATTTCAGGCTGGTTTCATGGGTGTTCACGGTGGTCTTGTAGTCTCTTTTTTTTTTAAGATTTTATTTTTTTAATTTTTTATTTGTTATTTTTTTAAAATATTTTATTTATTTGACAGAGAGAAACACAGCGAGAGAGGGAACACAAGCAGGGGGATTGAGAGAGGGAGAAGCAGGCTTCCTGCCGAGCAGGGAGCCCGATGTGGGACTCGATCCCGGGTCTCCAGGATCATGACCTGAGCCGAAGGCAGTCGCTTAACCAACTGAGTCACCCAGGCGCCCCTAAGATTTTATTTATTTATTTGACAGGAGAGGGAACACAAGCAGGGGGAGCAGCAGAGGGAGAGGGAGAAGCAGACTCCCCTCTGAGCAGGGAGCCCAATGCAGGGCTCAATCCCAGTACCCTGGGATCATGACCTGAGCCGAAGGCAGACACTCAGCGACTGAGCCACCCAGGTGCCCCTCCACTAACTAGCTTCTAACTTTCGACCCTGTGGGGATCCATTTGAGGAATAGGTCAAAAATTCAGTACAATGCAATCGACCCCCAGAGCCGGCATGAAATCTACACTTAAAAAATCCTTGACTCCGAAGGTCGTTACAGCAGTTCCATCCTCCACACGATCTTTACTGCAGGTGCTACGAGGGCCCCCTGCCAACAGCAGTGGCCTCCGAATCCTTACCTGTTACCGTTCGGTGCTGTGGTCACGGCGGGCGCATGGCATCCATGGAGCTGGCGCAGCCATGACCCTGGTTCCCACGGGCGGTCCTTACTCTCTCGCACTTCCCCTCATCCTGCCTGGCCCTCCGGGGACCTGCCAGCTGCCTGCGGACAGCACAGCTGGTTTTTGTAGGAAGCGGGAACCTGAGGAGGGGGCAGGTGGTTGTGCCACATCAGCCACCCCATGGCGTCCGTGCAGAGTGACCTCACTAAACATAACGGGCCGTGGAAGAGGAGGAGGCAGTGCGCTTCCAGCTGTGCTGTGTGCAGAACGTTCACGAGCCGCGTGTGTAGCTCAGGGAGGAAGTCCACGGAGGTCGGACTGCCCGAAAGGCCCTGACCTTGGCTCGGGGGGCAAGGGGGCCTAGGACCACTAGGATGAACTTGTTTCCACTGTTTTTATTATCTGCTTAATGAAAAAATGGAAAATGGGGGAATGGGAGAAGAGGGGGGACTAAATCCCTTGTGTGTCCATTTGGATATGAGTAACTGTGGGTCTGGGGCGGGGTTATCTGTCATTTTTAGGGAACAGTGCAGACCTCCGCCTGGTAAAGACTTTCATAGAACTGGGGCTTCCTGGAGGAAAGCTGGACTTCCTAATGTCTGAAAAGAATCAGGTATGACAAAAACAAATAAACAAAGCACATCAGGACTGAGAGATTCGCTGGGTCATGTCTGAAGAGCCTCCTAAAGTCACCCTGATAATCTCTGGACACTCCCATAGAAGGGGACCCTGTTGGAGAACACTGGGTGGTCCAGAAAGATAAAATTCATTATTTCCTTTGGGAGGGTGAAGAAGGAGTAAGAAGTAGGGACATGTGGGTGAGGTGGCCAGGGCACTAGTTGGAATGCAGCTGGGATCATAAATGATCTGGGTGTTTATGGGTCTCTACTGGGCAAAGGGGGCTGTGGCAGACTTAATCGAGCCCCCTAGCAGAGGGATTTGACTGGGGTACCATAGAGACTACTGGACTGGGTCTAGACAGAAGGAATGAGCTGGTATGTGGAGGGGCTTGTCACTCAGGGAGAATTATGTCCACGACATGTCATTACTGCCTAAAAGCTGCAAACCTCATAAGCATCTGGATTTCCAGTCTATCCTTTTAAAACTACCCTAGCTGGGGGGTTCCTGGTACCATTTTTAAACATGCTGTGTCTTCCAGAAGCTCATCAAGGCCAGCTCAGGCCTCATAATTAATACTGTTGATTCAGTAACTCATGTGAAGGGCACACTGTGTCTCTGCGGAGATGGGCTCTGAGAGGCTAGAGCAGCACGAACACAGCAGCCTGCCTTCGCTGTGCTGTAAACAGTTTAAGCCTGACGCTGGTGTGAGGAGAATTCTGCAGGACTCGGGAGGAGACAGGCTCGCACTGGGGGAAGCAGCCCCAGGCACAGGTCCTGTGAGCAGGAGAGCTCGCCTGCTGGCCAGCAAGCATGGGTCCTTCTTACACCATGGACACTGAGAAAGTGACCATTGCTGCATTCCTGTGGTGCCTCGAGGACCATTGAGTGGCAGGTGCCAGTGGGAGCCGCAGCCCCCTTGCCGTGCCTTCTTCCCCACCCTGGTGAATACTCGGGAGACCCCTTGTCCACCGTTGGAGCCTGGTGCTCACTGAGTTCCAGGTAGCCCACGACCCTGAAGGACAACTCCACTTATGAGAAAGTGTTTTTTTTACGTTGGCCCCAAATCTCTCTCCCTGTGGTTTCCATTGATTTCCAAAAGTTCATCCATCCATCTAATATGGCTTCCTCATGTCTGCCCTTTCAGATTTTCAAAGTCATTATCTGCCATTTCTCTTCTTCCTTTTCTGCACGTATCCTCCGACCATCCCAGCTGAGTCACTGTGGAGGGCTTTGGACCCTGATCTAGACAGGGCCTGGTGGTGCAGTCCCAAGGTCGTGCTGGGAAGAGAGCATGGTTTCATGGCTGGGCAGGCTTGAGTGTGAGTCCTGGGGGCACGGGCTCACCCTTAGAGCCTGGTTCCTCCTGGTGCCATAGGGCCTGCAGGCAGCAGGCAGGTGTGGCCCCTGGAGTCTGACGACATGTTCATGGGTGCCTCGTGCCTGCCAGCTTCTCCCATCCCTCTCCAGCCAGCCTCCTGACTGAGAATTCTCCGGCATCCTTCCTGAGTCTCTTCCTGAGGGCCTCCATCTATGGGCCCCTGTCCTTGGTGCCGAACCTCCACCTGTTACCCCAGTGTCAGGCTTAGGCACACTCCCAGAACGCACCACTATGGTAGCAGGCGGGCTTGTGAAGAGTCTGGCCTTGCCGTAACCCCACCCAACACCTGATCCCTCCCTCTTCTTCCAGATGGACACGTTTGCGGACTTCGATACCATGACGGATCGGTTGTTGGATGAAATCATTCAGCACATCCAGTTGTACAACCTCTCCATATCCCGAATTAGGTAAAAGGAAACCACAGGTAGTTAATGCTGGGGGAAAAGGGGAGACATTTCTGGGTGTTGGCTGTAGACAAGTTCAGCATGCTGCCTTCTGCCTACCACCTTCATCAGCTAACTTGTGACTTTACTGGAGCAGAAGTGAGTGGGGGAGAAGGCGCATTTTGTAGCTCAGTAGAAAAGGAGCTGGACTTCAACACAAACCCCTAGGTTTGAGTTGCTGCCCTAACACTCACACATCCCAGGACTGACTCTACCTTGCAAACTGTCTCGGGCTTTCTAAAGGTCTGAGCCTCCATTTCCCTGCCTGCTAGGTGGGACGAGCACTGACGTCGGGTGGGAAATAGCGGACTGCCTCACCTGCCCCACGAGAGGACCTCGGTACACGTTCACTCAGTCCTTCCACTCCAAATGAGCTTGGTCGAAACGGTTCCTGATCAAAACAAGGGTCAATGACTTGTGTGTTCCGTGTGTTTACTGTATGTGGACATAGTTGTGGGTCCACATGCATCAGTCATTTGAGGCCCCAGAGATAAAATATCTGTTCTTTATTTCACAAATGAGAAGGGAGAGGCCTGCAGGGATTGGGTGAAAAGCTAGGCAAAGCCATTTCATTGACAAATGTTCATTTCCTTTCTTGGCCTGTTTTGTGCTCACGGTGAGCAGAGACATGGGCCTCTCATGGGATAGGGTTTTCATGCATCGGTATTCAGTTTGGAAATTACGCTGTGTTGGGTCCTCAGAAGTGTGAGTCACTGTGTGACTAAGCAGGAGTTGCAAGAGGGGCGACCAAGGGCGCGGGCCAGCAGCGGGCGACCCCACACATTTTTAATGATGATACGGTGATGCATAAAAATCGCAGAGGGAGCCAGAAGTCAGGTCCTGAGCAGCCTCATCGCCAGGCTAAGGAAGCAGGGTTTCAGCGTGTGAATGGGCAGGACCCCTGGTGGCCGGAGACGAGATACAGGGCACAGATCGGGCTCATCTCATCATGCAGCCCGGCTACCAGCCTGCACTTATCTTCAGACCACACTGGGAGGCAGAGGCCTCATGCCCGAGGTCTCCTTCTCAAGCTCACTGTGCCCAGAGGCTGGAGGCCCAGGGAGGGTGGGCTGGCAGCCCCCATTCTCTTAGCCAGAGCCCCCGAGTCGGGGTGGGCGATGGCGGGACCCCTCCGTGCCCCCCAGCACGGCAGCTGGACTCACGCGGCCACACTCAGGTGCCGTTCTGTCCGAACAGCTTCATCGGCCATTCCCTCGGCAACATCATCATCCGGTCGGTCCTCACACGGCCGCGGTTTCGGTATTACCTCAACAAACTCCACACGTTCCTGTCACTGTCAGGGCCTCACCTGGGGACACTGTACAACAACAGCACGCTGGTCAGTACAGGTAAGAGTCCTCTGAGCCCATCTGCCCTCACAGGCCACTCGGGGCGGAGGGAAGATGGAAGCCCAGGGGAGGTTCTCCTTGATGGAGTCTGGTGGTTTTGGAGACTCTTCAAGCGTGGGGTACTGAGCTGAGAGAAAGAGGGCCTCTCCCCTGTGAGCCCAGTGGCCAGAATACATACCACATGAGATCTCATCTGTGAACAGGAAGGTGATGCCCTGGGGTCCTGGCTGGACAGGACAGAGCAGGCACAGGGGGAGGGCGGGGAGCAGGGGTGTCTCAGTCTGCTCGGGATGCCGTGATGAGTTGCCATGGACAGCGTGACATGTAGAGAACAGAAGTCTGTTCTTCACAGCCTGGAGGCTGGAGGTGCAAGCCCAAGCAGCCGGCAGATTCAGTGTCCAGGAAGGCCCCCCACTTCCTGCTTCCTGGGGACCTCCTTCCTCAGCCTGTAGCAAAGAGGTCATTGCCGCGGCAAGCCTATGGCTGAGGTCTGACCCAGACACTTGGGGATGACTCTGGCCAAGACATTTTCATTTCTGGGCAACTTAGTTTCCTTATCCTTTTTTTTTTTTTTTTTTAAGATTTTATTTATTTGACAGCGGGAAACACAGCGAGAGAGGGAACACAAGCAGGGGGAGTGAGAGAGGGAGAAGCAGGCCCCCCGCTGAGCAGGGAGCCCGATGTGGGACTCGATCCCGCATCTGCAGGATCATGACTTGAGCCGAAGGCAGTCGCTTAACCAACTGAGCCACCCAGGCGCTCCCAGTTTCCTTATCTTTATTAAAGTTTTTTTTCTTTAACGATTTTATTTATTTATTTGACAGGGAGAGACACAGTGAGAGAGGGAACACAAGCAGAGGGAGTGGGAGAGGGAGAAGCAAGCTTCTCACTCAGCAGGGAGCCTGACGCGGGCCTTGATCCCAGGACTCTGGGATCATGACTTGAGCCAAAGGCAGATGCTTAGCAACTGAGCCGCCACCCAGGCATCCCTTAGTTTCCTTATTTTTAAAATGGAAATAATGGGTGTTTGGATGTCTGCTTCTGTATATTTATGGATGAATTTCTGGTCTTTATGTATATGTATGTGTGTACATATGCATGTCTATAAATGTGTATAGTGTGTGTGTGTGTGTGTGTGTGTGTGTGTGTGTGTGTATCTATCAGAATTCTGGAGGATTAAGCAGGAGAAGGAAGGAAGAAATTGACTAAAAGGTATGGGAGGTCAACCATCGCCGGCTTCTACACTTCTTGTCAGAATGGAATGGCGTGGCCCACAGCTTTCAGGCTCTCAAAGTTTCCCCTACCTGTCAGGTTAGGGACAGCATGGAGAGTAAAGAAGCAAGGCTCAATGAATCTTGGACAATGAGCAGAATTTCCAAGGCAGTGAATGGTGGGACAGGTGTTTTGTGCAGAAGAAAATAGTGTATATAATAACATAGAAGCAGGTGACAGACGGCTCTCTGTGACAGGAATACAGGCTGAGCTAGAGGGACAGGAGACGACCGTGAAGCTCTCAGCCAAAGCCTGATCATGAATGGCCTCCTGGGACGTGCTCGTGTCTGTGGGAACCTCACGCTGGCAGATGGCAGCCCCAAGGAGGGCATCGGGCCTCATGACATAACAAATAGTTTATCAAATCATACTCCTAACAAAGAATTCAGTGGTCCCCGGTTGCCCCCAGTCCATTAGGTGGCATCTGGGACACCCAGGTACACTCCCACTCCCTGCCCATCTCCCCGCCACCTGCACGGCTGCCCTGAACCAGCCTGACCTCAGGGCAGACTGGGCTGCTTGCCCTCCTCACTGAAGCAGGTCAGATCTGTTTGTCTGCCTTTATGTCATTTTAAGGACATTGTTTGAAATGTTGACCATAACAAGAAGACCGTTCCTTTGCCATTCTCTCTGTCCTCACGAACCAGGGAAGCCATCACTGGACAGAAATACATGATTGAAACCACATCTGACTTTTTTCATATTTATAGTCTTGCCCCATGACGGAAAGAACTATATCATACTCATTTCCTTGCATTTTTTCACACTCGCTTTTGTTGTGGGGACGCGATACTCACCGGAGCATCAGTGCTGGGCATAACCAACGACAAGGACGGACCCTGAAGTGGAAGGCTGCTCTCAGTTTTTCTCTGCGCTATGTGGATCTGCGAGGAGTATTCATATATACGGCTTTGTATTTGGAGTTGTTTCCTTAGATTTATGAGAGGAGTTTGAATGGGTCAAAGGACGCAGAAGTGTCATGACTCCTGACCCCAATCACCGTATCATTTTGGAGGATTTTATATCCCTGCCACAAGTCCATAGAAAGACTTCTCCTGTAACTTCCCAAGAATTTGCCAAAGTGCCTACTATATTCTCTTATTTTAAAATTAACTAAAAAAGGAGTTTCATATTGATCTCTCCCCAATTATTTTTGCTCTCTTTAAATTATATTTTTGATTTTTGTTCTGTTTCATTTTGGTCTTTCTAGGCTTGTGGCTCATGCAGAAATTAAAGAAATCTGGGTCCCTTCTGCAGCTGACGTTCAGGGATAACGCTGATCTGCGCAAATGTTTCCTCTACCAACTAAGCCAGAAAACAGGTGAGCGCCTTCCTCCGCAGCATGCTGCTGTGGTCACGGGTGTGGGCTGGGGGTCCAGCCCTGAGACCCAAAATCGCCCCTGCGCTGCGTCGGTGCATGCAGGGAAGGGTAGACTCTGAGGTGCGGCGTGTGCGCACACCCTTCAGCAAACAGGGAGCCCGCCAGCGTTGTGAGGACCTAGCAAGCACCCGCTTGGCTCATTGCAGGTCTGCAGTATTTCAAGAATGTCGTGCTGGTGGCTTCTCCCCAAGATCGCTACGTGCCGTTTCACTCAGCCAGGATCGAAATGTGTAAAACTGCCCTCAAAGACAGACACACAGGTAAGCCTCATTGAATTATTATTGTTGTTGTTGTTGTTATTATTATTATTATTATTACTTTACCAACTTTCTGATTTAAAAAGCACAATAGTGAGCTGGCCAGTGCCTACGAGGGCACAGGGGATGGTCCGACCGCACAGGGCCCGGCTTTTCCCGGTCCCGCTGGCCCCCTTCCGTCCCCACTGCACCCGCTCCTCCCCTCCCCGCAGGACCGGTGTACGCAGAGATGATCAACAACCTCCTGCGCCCCCTGGTGGACGCCAAGGGCTGCAGGCTCATCCGGCACAACGTGTTCCACGCGCTGCCCAACACTGCCAATGCCCTCATCGGCCGAGCCGCCCACATCGCCGTGCTGGACTCGGAGCTCTTCCTGGAGAAGTTCTTCCTGGTGGCGGGGCTCAGCTACTTCAAGTAGCGGCCGCGGTGGCCCGCGGAGGCTTTGCGACCCATGAGCGCTGGAGCTGAGACTTCCTTCGCAGCCCCTGGCCACTCCAAGGCACTGGGGGCCAGGAGGGTGGGGTGGGGACCAGCCGTTCCAGGTGCTTCCATCTCGGAGATTTGGGAAAGCTGAACCCGTCCACGGGAGTGTCACCTGACAAGATGCCCGAAGCTGTCCGGCCACCTGGAGTGTCTTTCAAGATGCTTTCTAGGAGAGATATGACAAAATAAAGAAACCCAGTACTTGGAGTTGGTGAGCCCACCTTTTTCCCCACCACTGGCTCACCGAGTCGGCTCCAGTCTCCTTAGGTCTGTCCGGTATGTTCCTAACTCATAGCTTTATCATTCTGATTAAATTCAGTGCATACAAGCATTTCAGAGCTCAGGTGAACCTCTGTGTGGAAATGGAACATATTCATGTAAATATAACCCTTAATAGATTCAAACGTGCCGCTCGTTCAAGGTAGCGTGATGCCCACACGATCATTCTCTCTCATGTTTTCTCAACAAGGGGCAAAGGAATGCTTTATGAACTCCAGTCCTAGGTCATGAACAGCAGCGGGTGGGGTGATTTAAAGTAGGGGGGGAGAAAGGCGATGCTCTGGGTAAATGCAGGTTTGTTACAGAGAAAAAATGAGGGAACATAGTGAGCTCGATTGCTTCACCCCTCCTCCCGACTATGCAGAGCGCTGGACCACAGATTATTTTGGTGAATGCTTAAATCTCTGTCTGTAGCCCGGGGAAAACAGACTGAGATTAAGCCTTGCAGAAGGGGGCACTGAGACGAATGAACAGCCGTGAAGCTCCTGCTGATATTCTTCCAAAGAAACGCTGTGTTAGCATTTGATGTAATTGCAAAAAAAAAAAAAAAATACAAATAAAATTATTAACATGGCCAGCTGCTTCTCCTCTCTGTGGAAGGAGAAACGTCTAAATGGAGGAGTGCTGGATTAAACCTCAGGGGAGCTCTAAGAAGGTGCTGGCTATCTTTCAATAGAAATGTCTTCTTGCCTTAGGAAAATAAAGGGCTAGGAGAGGTCACCATTAATAAAAACCAATAAACAGCAGTGACAGCAGTGAGATTAGAGAGGAGGACATCAGCCAGATCGAGGACCCAGCTTAAATTGTTACTGGTAAGTCAGTTAAGGAAAGTTTTGAAAATTGCTAGGACATATGATAGGGTCCCAAAGACTGAGTCCACTTTGGGCCTAAAGGAAACCTAGAAAATCACCTTGTCACAGGAAGGTGCAAACCAGGATGCAGGGGTGATGAATGCAGGAGACCCGCAGGCAGAAACTCCTGTTTCTGCAAAACCCCCTTTACAGTTGTTTCAGAAACTCTTCTGCAACCAGATTCCTGGCCCCAGTGCCTGGACCATGACCTTCGGTCACCAGTGCCATGGTCCTAAAACCAAGTAAATCTTGGCTCATCTGAGAATTGTTGTAGTCCTCCCATGTTAACAGTGTGACTTCGCCAAACAAATGCAGACCATGAGGAACCAGTCCCGGAAGGCAGCTTCGCAGGACAGGAGACCCTGTGGGTTTCTCGTGAAAGAAGGTGGGGTGGAGTTCAATGAGCCACAAAGGCGGACTCACACACAGAGGAGTAAGGGTTTCTCTGGGGGTCTCCTGTGAACTGCTGTGATGTCCTAGGCTTCACCCATACGGGATCAGTAAGTCCTGTGGGTATTTTTCCAAGTTCCCACTGGACAGAGACTGGCTTATTCATGAACAGCACCGATCCGCAGGATGGCCCAGGAGGAACGGGTTCCTGCAGTGGACTCCATGTGGTTGTGTTTCCTGGTCTAGACTCATGTTCAGGCTCAGTGCTGGACCACATGTTTGTAGCAACTTCTCCTTTGGGGCCCCAGTGAGGAGCCCTGCCCCTCCGATGAGAACATTTCATTTTGTGTTTCCAATACTCATCAGCAAAGTGTGTCATTCCCTGGTTGCTTGCGAGACCGTGTAGCCCGTGGTTACGGAGCCAGGGTGAATCCAATGACCATCGTTGTTCCCAAAACCCAGATGCCATTTTTAACTTCAATATGCTGTCTGGACATAGTGAGAACTCATGGCAATAAACGTCCAGCTGCATGGTGCACCCCTTTTTTATAGGGGTGATCTGCTGTCTTTGTACACCTTCTCTGGCCTCTGAGTATCTATTCTATTGTGTAGAAAGTACATCCCTATACTGTAAATAAGAGGGTCTGGTGTTGCGTGTCATGCCTCATTTGAAAAGGCTTTTTTATGTCTCTTTCTAATGAAGTATAGATATCTAATATATATATACATAAATATATATAATGTAAAACAGGGACATTATATTATTTATTATAAAAATTATAAACAAAATGCCTGCCAAGATAATGGTCTAGTATGTTTTCATTGTTAGTATCATTTTTGTTTTTTGTTTTTACGGTTGCTTAAGTTTCTCAGAAGTAGTTAGAAATAAACCTTGCTACTCCTGAGATTCATTGGAATCCATTGTTCACAAGCCAAATACAGCCAAGAAGTAGATGGGAACCAAGAGTCCCCTGGGGGCCAGACGCATCCCTCAAGGGCAGGTTGAAGGTGCTGGAGGGCTCTGAGCCCCGGGGGAGGCTGGAGAGAGGGCAGGCTCCACGGTCCACAGTGTTTGCCGCGCAGCTTCCCATCATGCCAGATGGGAACCCAGGGATCCCAGGCGCAGTCCCCACCCTCAAAGAGCCCAAAGGAGAGGCAGCCTTGTGATGAAGGAGGGCTTTGGTGAGGCATTTTGTTCATTCATTCATTCATTCATTCACTCATGGATTCATTCAGCAAATCTGTATGGAGAGCCTGCTGTGCCAGGGATATACAGGTCACATGGAGCAGCTTGTGGTCTGGTCACATGGGAAGGTGAAGGAGGTCGGCAGCACCCAGGGGTAGGGATCAGTGTGTGCTCAGAGGATAGACACCCAGCCCGCTCAGGAGACATGTGGGGTCAGGAGAAGCCTCTGCAAGAGAGGACGTCTATGCCCAGGGCTGAGTCAGGGTTGGCCTTGTGAAGGTATATGGCAAGAAACACAAGGACAGGGAACAGAATGACTGGGAGGCTCGAGGAGGGAGAGCCAGAGCTCCAGCACACTGGGCAGGGCGGGGCTGTGAGGGGTCAGCTGCCATGTGGGACTCTCCTCTCTTTTGGGAGGAGATTCCCATCGTTCAGAATGGTAGGGGAGTGTCCTCTCAGAAGTGGGGCTCTGCTAACCACCTGCGTTCACGTCCTCCCATTAGCTTGGAGGACAGACCCCTCCCTCCATCTGGTGGGAGGCCCAGGGCCATGCGTGCCCACCCCCACTCACTTCTGACGACACTGCAGACATGTCTTTCTGGCTTCTCTTGGAAAAAAGCTGGAGCAAACAGCCTCAAATACCCAGCCACAAAGAGGGCATGGCCCTTTGGTTAAAATTATGGCAATTAGCATGATTGTTACTATTTTCTTTTTTTTCTTTTTCTTTCTGTGCATGGAAGCCATTGGATAAGATGCCTGCAGGGGTGTTGGGGTGACCCCCCCCCAACTGCTCTTGATTGTGTGTATGTGGGCGAGGAAACTGATCTTCCATTGACAGCTGGGCCGTCGGCAGCCCTCGCAGGTCGAAGTAACGTTCTCAGAACTACAGTCCCCCGTTCAGGTTCAGTCACGGACATTCCCTCACAGCCAGCCATGAGCCCGGCCTCGGTCACAGAGCCAAAACCAAAGAGAGAAACTCAGCAGCCCACCTGATGGCAAAGGAATGAGAGGGAAAGGGAGCTCGCAGAAAGTCTCAGGCATGGTGAGATGGCAAAGGCCGTGTTCGGAAGGAGCTGTGGGAGGAGCCCATGGGGCTGGGAGGGGGGTGGTGTGAGAAGGAACATATAGAAATGGTAGCCTGGGACCCAGGTTATCGTGTGAGGAATAAAACCATGTAAAAGTGCTAGGAAGGGACAGAGTAGTCAGTGAGCCCTCATTGTGTGAGATGTAGCGCCTCTCTAAGACAGGCCCATTGCATTGAAAGTCTGCTCTTTGGTATTTGCAAGTCCCCAGATGTAATTGTCACTTCTCTTTTGCCGTGTGGCTTTTTTGGGTTTCATAGAATATCCTTGAGCATCGGAAATAACCAGGGAAGCTGTGTACAGTTGCACAGGTTGTGTAAAAAAGCATGACAATGACACACAGAGGAAGAGTTGTGCTTGCTTGCCTTGTTCTTACAAGGTATCCATTCCAACACCATTAGAGAGGACGTGTGTCAGTCTTTAATGGATAAAGCCAAGTACTATATGTGAATATCTGGGCCAGTGTCATGTCTTTGTTTCCTATTTTTTTTCCATTTGCTTATTCTTCCCATACTTTATCGAGCACCTATTTTGTTCCTGATCCAGTACTAAAGAGTTAGTAACATAAATCACATAATCCTAAACACTAAAAGGATCTGGAAGGATAATAACATTGAATGTGTTATTTTTAACTGTTAATTGTGAAATGAAAGCCATGGGACCCCAGCATCGTAAGAGGAACAGTGTATGTTTGACCCAGACTCTGTCTGATGGTTTAGCATCTTGAGCTCTGCTCCTCCAGCCTTTGCTAGTCCTCACAGGGCTCCATTCATGTGTCACGAAACAGGAGTGCACTGCAGTGACATCACAAGTCTTTCTGTGTTCCTTCCTCCATCCTTTTTCTTTTTTTTTTTTTAGTTCTGTTACTTTTTTTTTACCCTTTTCTGGCTTTATGCATCGTACCTCCGCGTTACACAACATGCTAGAGATGTCCTAGTAGAAAGCACCATTGAAAACCTTCATAAGTAAAGCTGAGCTCTTCCCACACTTTTCATGTGGAATGGTGGAGATACATTCTCCTCTCCAGTGGGCTCAACTCTGTACACCAATTTTTATTTTAGGGCCTTCTGTCACACAGAGGAATGTCCTTCAGTATGTAGAACGGGCCTTCTGGACCAAATGGGAATGTGTGGATGCTACTGGGTCCTGCTTTGTTAATCTCCAGAACAGGTTGTTCCCCTCTTTGTAAAGTACAGAATGTGTTTTTGTTTCCATTTCATGGAAGTGGTTATGATTATATTGTTTTGAAACAGCCCTCAGACTCAAGCCTTCATGGTTTGTCATGGATTCAGAGCTTGTGGAGGTAAACCTCGGCTCTCATTTGCCTCCTTTGTAACGAGTGAAGGAGCAAAGGCATAGAAACAGCACGCAATGCTCAACTTTGGTTGGTGAGCTCTTCAGCACGTATGATTTCATTTCAACTTACAAGCCACACAACAGGGACGCCTGGGTGGCTCAGTCGGTTAAGAGCTGGACTCTTTTTTTTTTTTTTTAAAGATGTTATTTATTTGACAGAGAGAAACACAGCCAGAGAGGGAACACAAGCAGGGGGAGTGAGAGAGGGAGAAGCAGGCTTCCCGCCAAACAGGCAGCCCGATGTGGGACTCGATCCCGGGTCTCCAGGATCATGACCTGAGCCGAAGGCAGTGGCTTAACCAACTGAGCCACCCAGGCGTCCCAAGAGCTGGACTCTTGATGA
>PITA01032186.1:0-14229 GCA_004023965.1 Spilogale gracilis
GGTCGAGCCACCCAGGCTTCCCTCTGCTACTGTCTTTAATAAAAACTGTTACAGGGGCACCTGGGTGGCGCAGTCGGTTGGGCACCCCACTCTTGGTCTCCGCTCAGGTGGTGAGATGGAGCCCCTTATTTCTGATTCAGCGGAAGTCGGCTGGGGTTTCTCTCTCCCCCTGCTCCACCCCCTCTCAAATAAATAAATAAATAAATCTTTTTGAAAAGTAAAAATTGTTACAATCAATATATTCCGCTGAACCCAGGAAAAACTTTCTTTTCCTAGCATTAATCAGCACATAATTAGCCATACCAAAAACTCTGTGTTATTGTGGAAAGATCATGATATTTTGGTCCAGAGAGCCTCAGCTTTGTTACTTATGGGCAGAATGGCTCTGAGCAAGACATTTCACTTCTCAGAGCCTCAGTTTTCTCATTTGGTAAGCAGGGATAAATACTTCTAAGATTGTAGGATCAAATAGATAACATCTGAAAAATGCCCTACGTACTATAAAATGTTGTGTAAAAGATATTATTCCTTTTGTAACAATTTACAGAGGAGGGACACCTGGGTGGCTCAGTCGGTTAAGCCTCTGCCTTCAGCTCAGGTAGGGATCCCAGGGGTCCTGGAATGGGGTCCTGCATCTGCACCTGGCTCTGTGGGGCGCCTGCTTCTCCCTCTGCCTGCCACTTTCCCTGCTTGTGCTCACGCCCTCTCTCTCTCTGACAAATAAACAAACACGTCTTTTTTTAAAAAAAATTGCAGAGTAAGGGTAACTGAGCGCTCCAGATGGAAGTTGACTTTTCTCTAAGATTTGAAGTAAGTTTACTATCTAATTTATTAAACAAATTCCGTTGGGTGCATTTCTGTTAAATCTAGGGTATTTCTAATGAAAGCGTGTGCGTGCATGCACGTGTGTGTTTGCGTGTGTGTGTGTGTGTGTTGAGAGCTCGACGAACACACCAGCATATTCATCAAGGGAAGAAAGCTTTTCTCACGACTGAAAACCCAAGAACTTGGACAGCCACAGCCTGGTAGACTCCCTGGGATTTCACCGCGGTGAAAAATAATCACCTGTGATCAGGTCATGCAAGAAAACTACACTTGAGAATCCAGTCCGTAGGGAGATTTAGAAAGTAATGAAGTGCAGTTCCTGACCTAGCACATATGGTGTCTGCAATCCCCGAGTAAAGACTGGAGGCTTCACCTGTTTTTCACCATCAATTGCCTCAACCTATAAATAGGTCTAAAACTCAACGCTCTGTTTTTAGCAGAGAAGGGTCGGATTACAGGTGCAAAGCAAAATCATAAAATGAGCGTCAGGGTATTTCATGCTGTCAGGCAGTCATCCCCACAGCCTCTCTCCTCTCTCCTCCTTTCTCCTGAGCGATCCCAGAATCCGGGACCCTGGCAACCATGCCTCTGTTGAAACTTGCAGGTAGGTGTGCAAAAGTGTTGGGACAGCTCGATTCTTTTAAATGCAACCATTCCGTTAGCTATCTTGTCAGCTTTGACGATCCTTTCTTTAGGGTCAGAGTAGCTTTGATAGTACCTTTCAGGAAGAAGCAAGACATGATTTTCAAGGATTTTTTTTTCTTTTTAGTTCTGGAAGGGAGGTGATTTCCTAAAACTGTGTCATGTGGTAACATCTAGGATGATCCCCGTTTGAAAACTGTGGAACACATTTAATATCTACTCTTCTCATCTAAACAAAGCCGGTGCCATCACGGGTCTGAGAAGGGTCCCCTAGGTCTTTAGCTAGAGGATTTAGCAGACAGCCAGGAACATAGTGGAAATATTAACCCAATCACAATCCAGGTTTGTACACATAGTAATTTTTAAAATAATAATGTCTTTTTCATTACAAAAGAAATACATGACTCCTATGAAATAAGAAAGAGAAATTACACTGAAAATAAAAGTAATAACACTCATGTAGAGAACACGGATCACTGAGGAAAGTAGTAGTAAGAAAAAAAAGTCACTGTCCCATCATCCAAGGATACTTTTCACATGTCCATTTATTTTCTATGCAAATTTAAATAATTTTTAAAAACATCATTATGTTTGCTTTCTACCTGTCACTTTATAGCCTGCCATTTTTTGGCTTGACATTATGACTTCATCACTTACCTTTTTTTTTTTTTTTAACTGTTCCTAAACATCATTTTGAAATGTTGTGTAATATTCTAATTTTCTCAACTAATCCCTTAGGTTCTTTACAGTTTGGGTAAGTATAATTATACTCTGAGAGCAATATTTGCACCTAAAGCTTTTTCCGTTTTTAAGGATGAAAACCAGTAGGACCATTCTCAGTAATGGGTGTGTGGTAGGTGTTACTAAATCGTTTACTAGATGGGCTTTTTTTGGTTTACCTGCAACCAGCACTGTAAGAAAGTTTCCATTTCTCTAATCAGATTTCTTCAAAATCACATTTTACAAAGAGTGCCTCTTTAAGCTTATGGACATAAATTTAAAGAGCCATATTAGAAAGGAAAAGGAAAAAAAAAAGGATGTGTACTGGCCATATCCCTAGGGGTTTCTGATGGCAGCAAATTGTAGGTAAATGAAAGAATGAGCTATAATATCACATTCTACCACACACCCTTCTTGTACAAGCCTACACATTTCTATTCCAAAGCACTGAATAACAGCTACTATAAGTTCTGAAAGTTGTTTATATATTTTATCTTATTTTGTTTTACTTCGTACAGCTAAAGAAAAACGTGAGTATTTTGGACCCTTTTTCCTGCTATTTGCCAAAGAATCAATTAAAAAATACTATTCACTAATTCAGAAACATGAGTATTTTTCAGCAGTGTTTATTAAATGATACCACTTGAAGCCAACAAAGATTAATAACGACCAGGGACGCCTGGGTGGCTCAGTCACTTTAGTGTCTGCCTTTGGCTCAGGTCATGATCCCAGGGTCCTGAAATCAAGACCCACGTGGGGCTCCCTGCTCAGAGGGGAGTCTGCTTTTCCCTCTGCCCCTCCCCTGCTTGTGCTCTCAATGTTTTAAAATAAAAAACATTCTTCTTTAGATATAGATTAGTCAAGGGGGTCTGTTGAGTCTTGCCTTAGGAAATCCTTAGCTCCAAAGTGGAACATTTCATGGTAAATTTTTGTGACCAGATAAAATAAAATGTTGCTTTAGGTAAAACTGTAACTTTATGTTCTCCTCCACCTCAAATGAGATTTGTCTTTTAGCTGATGGATCATGGGTCTGCCTTGGAGTTCCTCTATGAGAGGCCGATGAAACCCCCATGACCTATCTTTCCCACACATCCCTAAAGCACTGCTGGGAAATAAGCATGGTTTTCTGGATCTGTTGAGTGAAGAGGCAAGCATGACATTCCTTTTCTCAAGAATCTTGCACTTCCCATGTTAATAATAATAATTTTCAACTTCTTTATAGTACCGTGTAGTTTTTAAAGTATTTCTTGCTTAATCTTTCTAACGGTTCTCTGAAGTTGACATTATTATTATTAGCATTCCCCTGTTATGATGATGAACACTGAGGCTCCCCGTGATTAAGGGGTTTTCCCAAGGCCATCCAGCTGCCACAGATGCTTTTTCTCACTCCTGCTTCAGTGTTTTGCCTTCATCATTCTACTACTTGTTTCTAGTCTCCTATTGATTCTACATGTCAATGTAGATGTCCTATCCTCAAGATATTTCCACTCTGATGTCCCATATCATAACAATAATATGCTCAAAAAAGAAGTCAACAATTATCTATGTAGACCCAAGGGAGACATCTGTCCTTTATGCCAGGAATTCCGACTGTCACCAGGTTTTATCTACTCATCTTTTGAAAGACCAGTTTTACTCTTTCCTTCCTACAATCACCACCACTCCCTGAAATATTTTTAAAGGCAGAGTTCTTGAATTTGGAGTCAAATTACACCTGTGGTTGCATGAAGTCAAAACAACTGGTTGATTCAGTGGAAGGAAACATCAACTGTATAATTTGGGGGCATCATGTAAACCACTTCTTGATAGTAGAGTTTCTACATTACAACTGTCTATAGTGGTTTAGGGAGATGCAATCTTAGGAAAAACAATAACGTTTAAACATATGAAACAAATGGGTACGTGCAGTCCTAGATAATGACTGCCTTTCTGGAAGAGCCAGATCTCCAGCAAGTAGGATTTGGTTTCTGGGCATCCATTTCCCTGCTGTCCTTCCCGAGGCCCCCGGCAGCATTGCCACAGACCCATCGCGACAAACCAGTTGGATCCTCATCTTCTTCCCTATGCTCATTCTCATCTCCATCCTCATCTTCCTCATCATCATAACCAACTAGCCTATTTTTTATTTGCCTTTCATGGTGCATGAAGCCTCTTTTAAGTTCTGCTTGCCATTCATCCTTGAGGTGCATGGGCTTGCCTGAGATTCTCATGGAGGAATGATACTAACTTCTGGGGATCAGTTGGTAGTTGGGGGGGAGGTGTTCTCAGGCTATCAAATGTATCTACTTAGAGTTCCATTTGGTCCTTTGTGGATTGTGGGACTTGGCAAAGACCTACTCCAGAGTATCCAAAGATGGTTTTCAGTTTCAGGCTTTGCTTGAGTTTAATGGAGCAAATAGATGCATGAAGTTTGGCTACTAGTGTGGATTTCTGTTGTTCTCCTGTGATAAGCCAGGTTTTGAAAGCAGGCTGGCCTGACAGTGTCGGCAAAGTTAGGAAACAATCGCTATCATTTCCAATGTATGCTTCAGCCTAAATTAAGTCATATCATTCATCATCTCCTTAATAGCCAGCCGAAGTTAACCCCAAATCGCTGTCTGAGCAATGCTACCAAGTTGCATTATTCAGTGTGAGTTGGTGCTTTATTGCCCGTAAAGCATTTCTATGTACATTGCCGTGACAGCCTATGAGTGAGGTTTTGCAGGTATTAGCCTTAGCGCTTCACAGATAAGGCAACTAAGACAGAGGAAGGTGAAGGTGTTGCTAAGTGCAGAACAGGGACTTGAGCACATGACACTTCCTTAGGTTACACTTGAAAATGTGACATTTTGGAGACCTGTATAGATACTGATGGGGCAGAAGTGAGGGGTTCTTTCTCTTTGCATGCAGTTTACTCTGTCATCATATGAAAACTGTGCCGTCTCAGTTCTGCAAATAGCTAGCTGTTTGTCATTCTCATTATTCGCTATCTGCTCTTTTCTGGAAATACTAAGAGATTTAGAAGTATATGGAAAATACAATGAAACTTAACGGAAGAACTGATATGTAATAACCACCACCCCCGTACATGATGAATTTAGTTCTCTTACGTCCTGACAGTCTTGGAGTTAGTCATTGCCAAGCGAAAGGTCACCCCTCCACCCATTCTAAGAATGGGAATATCGAGGACTGCCTCTGTTGGAAGAGCATGTGACTCGATCTCAGGATTGTGAGTTTGAGCCCCACATTGAGTGTAAAGATCACTTAAAATTAACTAGTCAATTAATCAATTAATTAATAAATGTTTAAAAAGGATGGACATTTTAAAACATGTAAAGTAAAATTTGCTTTCTATGGATCATTCATTATGGAGGGCTACGTGTTCACAAGAAATGAGACTCCCAATACTGGGTAGTAAATTTCAGGGGCTCCCTTCCCCCACATAGCAGAGTATCACAAGTTGTGATTTGAAATAATGTGTAAGAGAAACACAGTATCTGCTCTAGGAGGAAGAAAGACCCAAAGGACACATTCATTACTCAGAACTACCTAGATTCCTGGTTCTCTTTAGGAAGAAAAACTCCAAGAACTCACAATCCTATTCACATCTTCGTAAGCATCAGAAAAACTCCACCAATCTAATGAGAAGTCGTTACTATGAAGTCAGATCACCTGCCAGAAACAGGTGATCTTAGATTAAGTGCCAGTCCTACGGGAAGCCAACCCCATCTTTAGGATTCCTGAGATGTGCTGTAAGAATCCGACCTACGTCTCTGAGAATGCATTTCCAAGCTACCATCCAGAAACCTCTAAAGAGGCATTGAACTCTGACATGTTTCTGGGACACTGGTCGGAGTACAGGGGAGCCACACACCCCAGAGGCAGTCCTTAGCACTGTGCCTTACATAGCAGGAACTCTCTGATGACCCCTGACAAAGGGCTTAAATACTAACCCATGAAAACCTCTTTCAGAAATTGATGATGCATTACGTAGCTTTGCTGAAAAAGTGTTTGCCTCTGAAGTGAAAGATGAGGGAGGCCGTCACGAGATTTCCCCCTTTGATGTGGATGAAGTCTGCCCAATTTCTCATCATGAGATGCAAGCACACATTTTCCACCTGGAGGCCAGGGCCGCCTCTCTGGAAGGCAGGAGGTAAGCGGTGTAAGGGGAATGCTGGGACACGGGGACACGGGAAGCGGAAATGTTAGTCTGTCTGCATTACAGGTCAACTTCGAGGAAGGACTGTGCCAGAGCTAAAAAATTCTTCCCTCTCTCCAATACCCCTCCCCACCCTAGCACTGTATAAGCTGGGGCAAGGTTACCAATGACTCAAAAGAAGAAAACAGTAGACCTCCTGTGCTCATGGCATCTTCCTACAGTTGAAACCTATCTACCCAGTAAGAGGACGTGAGCTCCTGGGCAGCTGTTCCAAGCCACAGTGGGCTGATGCTTCTGGGCACACACTCACCTTGCACACCAGGGGTATAGAAACCAGAACTCGAGAGCCTCACCTTCAGGTTTGGTTTTAGCAAACTTTAGCATGGTGCTCTCTGATAGGAATATTGCCTTCTGGTCCGTCTGACCTTCTCCAGGCCTCAGGAGTACAACCCTCCATTTCTGCCATCCTCTTCATGTAATGTGTCTAAGGAAAGAACAACAATCCACCTTCTTGGGCATGCCCCGCAGGACCTCTCGTAAGTCTTGGGTCAGAACAGAAACTCCATAAATACCTGTTGATTTGAGGAAGTAATATTGATTAAGCAACTTTTAAGTTCCATACACTAAATCTCACTGAATTCTTATAAGGCAAGCGTTATTACTCTGCTTTTTCATATGGGGCACCACGAGCTCAAGGGTTTAAGAACAAACACAAAACAACACATGTAGTGACTGACAAAGCCTGTGCTTATTCATGATACGCAGACTGCCCATCTGTTTCTTCTGTGAAGAACAAGGTCCTGCTGAAAGCCTTCTAGCATGTTCCTGAAGGGATACCAGGAAGAAGGGAATACAGTCATGTGATACCTCTTCCCATATGGTTAGATCCTGTTTCTGACACCCCGCTGACATTCGAATTTTCATTTTTTGTCCTCAAAATGAAATTAGACAGTAAAACATCAGGCTATCACAATAAAACTCCCAATGAGGCCAACGTTAAATCCTTTTATTTTTGCATTTCAAACCCAGAAAGAAACGTTTCCATGGACGGAAGACAGTCAATTTATCCATCCCCCAAAGTGAGACATCGTCCACCAGGCTGTCCCACATCGACGAGTACATTTCTTCATCTCCGACCTACCAGAGCGTGCCTGATTTCCAGAGAGTGCAGATCACTGGCGATTATGCCTCGGGGGTGAGTCGCTCCCTGTCCCTCAGATGCAGCTGCTGGCAAGACACAACTTGATTATTTCAGCTTCCTTTCCTTCCTCCCCTGCCTACAGAGAAAGGTGTTAGCTAACTTGTCCTTTGTTTTACTTCCTTATTACCTCTCATCACCAATATGCTATACCTTCTATTTCTGTTTTGCTTTATCATCCCACATAATACCTCTTCCTTTATCTCATTTGCTTGCACATGGAAAATATGTGATAGAGTGTGGTGTGTGTTACAGAAGACACCGGACAAATCTGGGCACCGGAGACAAGAACAGCTGGTCGGGTAGTCTCGCTGAGGACATCACAAAGCAGGACAGGGAGCCGAGGGAGCCACAGGGGGCTCTTGGGAAAAGATGGGCCCAGGGCAGCCCTAGACCTAGAGAGAAAGGCTGTGGGTAGCATAATCCAATCAAAGAAAACAGATGGGAAGAAAGAGAGGGAGATGAGAAGAGTGGAGAGCCCAGAGAAAAGAAAGATGAGACAGGCTAGAAAATTCGAATGGGGCTATTGTGTTGTTGTTGTTTTTGTTTTTTTTTTTTGACCAACGATCATCTCCAATTTCATTGCAGATGCTTACACTGTAGGTTATTGCCTGGAATAGACTCTAGTTATGCCACAGGGATAGTAAACTCATGTCACAAACAACTCGACCTGCCTGTCCTACCCGGAACAGTTGGGCAACTAATAAATCTCTGCCACGTGGACTTTCAGAATCAGCATCATATTGGTGAAACTGACGGAGAGCTATCAATCTATGCTCCAAATATAGTTTTAATGACCCATCCTAAACCCCCTTCTCATGTAACTGACCCACTTGGAGTCAGTCCCAAGATACTTAAAAGTGACAGCAAGCAAACACGATTCTTGTTTGTTCACTTTCTGTAAGACAACATGGGTGCCCTGCAAATGGCAGGTATTTTAGATGGTAAATAACTGAAAGGAGATATTTAATAGAGATGGGAAAACAAAGTTTGGAGACCTCTGGAGTTAAAAAAAAAAAAGGCACCATAAAAATTAGGAGACCAACTTGTTACCTCCATGCTCAGTAGAAACAAAAATAAAAAGAAGGAAGATGGGAAGGAGGCAAGGTTCACAGAAGTCAGGGAGCCATAGCTGCGTCTTCTCTGAAAGCTGGAGGGCACCTGAAACCATGGCCTGGAGTCTTTGCAGAACCAGGTATGTTGCTGTACCTGTTGGCTGGATGTGGCTGAGCTGATGAGCCAAGCCCTCCGGGCCATTGTCTGGTCTGTGCCCTTGTAATTGAACAGAGAGGTAGAGGGATCCCAGGGCAAAGTTTTCAAGGCTGGTAATCCCTGCTAATCAATTGATTCCACTTAATCAGGTCTTACCGAGCACCTAGTCTTTGCGAGGCATTGTGTGCTAAGTGCTGAAGACACCAAGGTGAATATCTTTTCCAGCTCTTATCCTGAAGAACAGACTGGTGGGTCCATCATGTGGCAAAGGAGCAAGCATGCCACCTGAGCCAGACGCTCTTGGCCACGGTCAGCAGGCCTTTAAAAAGAGCTCAACGGATAAGGATCAGTATCTGGAGCTCAAACCCTGAAGATGCGCTTACATTGGTCTCAGAAAGTCTCTGGGCTCTGATGATGAGCTTCAGCGATTTCAAGCCACGATTCCCTGAGCGTGGCCGGGTCCAGCCAGGAGTCAGGGATGGCACGTGGGAAAGGCCAGTTTAGGAAATTTCTGGCCGTTCTAAGAAAATGTTACTCTAGAATCTTGCTATTTTTAGCCAGGGTAAAATTCTCTTTAAAACCATCCAAAAGAGGGCACCCGGGTGGTGACATTCGTTGAGTGTGTGACTGTTGGTTTTGGCTCAGCTCTTGATATCAGGGTCCTGGGATCAAGTCCACGCCAGGCTCTGTGCTTAGCATGAAGTCTGCTTAAAGATTTCCTCTTCTGCCTCTGCCCCCTCCCTCCTCAAGCTCTCTCTCTCTGTCAAGTAAATGCATAAATCTTTTTTAAAAAGTTTAAAACCATCCAAAAGAACGGATGATGTTCTGATCCATCTACAACTACGGAAGGGCTATGAGTGCTTGATGGGGCTGGAGAGATGTGACACTTTATTCGTCCCCAAATATTTCCCTCAGTGACCAAAAAGTAGTTGGAATTCTCAAATTAGAATCACATTATCTTTCAGTTGAGTTACTGTCTTCAGAAGCCCCGGCATAAAATGCCCTCATGTTACCCGAAAGGAAAACAGTGTTCTCCACGTTAGAAGGAGGTCTTCTAATCACATTCGCTAAGTAATCACTGCTTTCTGGCAAAACACCCAAATAAGCACAAGACCATATAAGCCAAGACTTGTAGAACCGGTGAGTTTTATAGAAACAAGATATTTGGAAAAACTCCAGGGCCTGCTCCTGGAGGAAGACCACGGGTCCAAGTCCTGTAAGAAGAGTCCGTGTGGGCAGGCAAGGCTCAGCGTGGACAAGCGCAGCCAGGAGAGCGGACTCCTACCAAAGACAAACTGAACTCGCTCCCTGGGTTTTCACAGGAGCGACTCTGATATATTGATGTTTTCTTGGCAGGTTACAGTTGAAGACTTCGAACTGGTTTGCAAAGGTCTATACAGGGCATTGTGTATACGGGAGAAGTATATGCAGAAGTCATTTCAGAGGTTCCCCAAAACCCCTTCCAAGTACTTGCGGAACATTGAGGGTGAGGCCTGGGTAGCAAATGAGAGCTTCTACCCAGGTAAGTAATTTTCTTATGCACAGTACGAAATAGACCTTTAGGTTTAATTACTAGACAGCAAATATGCCCCTAGATTACAGTAGCTTCCCACCGTCCTCACCTCCCTTAACCCCCCGCCCCGCCCCATCCATGGTTTGACTCTCTGCGCTTTCACTTACTTACCTGAGGTCCGCTGACGTCCATAAGCAGATGATCCTCCTAATTTATTGTCACGTCAGTAGTAGCCTCATGCTACATCACAATGCCTACATCGGGTACCTCACTTCATCTCTAGGCATTTTATCAACTCACATCACCGTAACAGGAAAGGTAGAGTATAGGACAAGATATTTTGAGAGGGGCACCTGGGTGGCTCAGTGGGTTAAGCATCCAGCACTTGACTACAGCTCAGGTTATGATCTGAAGGTTGTAAGTCGAGCCCCGTGTCAGCCTCGGTGCGCAGAGGGAGTCTGCTTGAGATTCTCTCTCTCTCTCTCTTTCTCTCTCTGCCCCTCCCCTGCTCTGCTCATTCTCTCTCTCTTTCTCTCTGTCTCTCAAAATAAACAAATTGCTAACATGATCCAACAATACACTAAAAAGATTATCCACCAAATAATTTATCTTTTAAAAAAAGAGAGATTTTGAGAGAGACCACATTCACCTATTTTTTATTACTTTCCTGTAATGTTATGTTATGATAGTTATGATGTTGTTATGATAGTTCTATTTTATTATTAGTTGTTGTTAATCTGTTACTGTGCCTAATTTATACAAAAACGAGTAAGCTGATAATCCAGTAGCCAATAGGTATGGGAAAAGACATAGTATAAACAGGGTTCTGTACTAACCACAGTTTCAGGCATCTACTGGGCATCTGGAAACATATCCCCTCTGGATAAGGAGGGTCTACTGTGGGCATCTCGGTGGCTCAGGGGGTTAAGCCTCTGCCTTCGGCTCAGGTCATTATCTCAGGGTCCTGGGATCAAGGCCCGCATCGGGCTCTCTGCTCAGCAGGGAGCCTGCTTCCTCCTCTCTTTCTCTCTGCCTGCCTCTCTGCCTACTTGTGATCTCTCTCTCTGTCAAAAAAGAAATAAAATCTTTTTTAAAAAATTAAAAAGGAGGGTCTACTGCATAAGTAATCCAGTCTAAAAATGTCATAGTCATCTTTGATGCCACTGTCTCCCCTGCCCACATGCACGATATGATTAATTCCGTACACTATCTCTCAAAAATCTCCCCTCTTTGCTATTCCCCCAAACCCTTTTTCAGGCCTATATTTCTCCTTGTCCAGATTATTGTCATAATTTCTGACCTACTCTGTTAAATTCTAATCTCACTCCTTCTCAGTTCATATTCACTCTAGTGGCAATTATTAAAACACAGATCTGAGCATATCCTTCTCCCAACAAAAACCTTCCATTGCTGCCCATTACCTACAAAGTTAAGTCCAATCTTTAGCCTGGCATTCAAGGCCTACTGTCAGCTGGCCTCCGATCTACATTCTATTTCTTGATTTTTGGACTTGCACCCAACCTTATCTACTCCACCTCTGTTCTGGTGGGAAGTATTTCCTGTCCTCCAGTTGGTTTAGTACTTTCCTGTCCCTTGGCATGCTGTGCCCTGTGCTTGAATAGGGGAACAGTTCACTTTTTCCCTGTATGTCCAATGTCCAGATCCAACCTCATCCCTCAATGTGCAGCCAAGATACCATCGTTTCCAGCCTTGCTTTAACCTCTGCATGAATCTGAACGATATATTTTGACTTTCCATCCATAGTACTTTATTTATATATCTCACTTTTTACTTTCTGCCTTATATAAAGTTTAGTACCTAATTTTTCTTTTTTTTTTAAAGATTTTATTTATTTATTTGACAGAGAGAGATCACAAGCAGGCAGAGAGGCAGGCAGAGAGAGAGGAGGAAGCAGGCTCCCTGCTGAGCAGAGAGACCGATGTGGGCCTCGATCCCAGGACCCTGAGATCACGACCTGAGCCGAAGGCAGAGGCTTAGCCCTTTGAGCCACCCAGGTGCCCCTTAATTTTTCAATAGTCAGATTTTAATAATTTCACAGATTTCTATTGCATAACTGTATCATAATTTATTTAACCAACTCTTATTTTTAGGCATTTATATTTCTGACTTTTAAAAATTTATTTCTGATAAGGCTACCAGAATTGGCTTTATAGAAACATCTTTGTGTTGCTGTGTCACATCTTTCAGATTATACTTCTAGGATTGAAATTTCAAGGGAGGCAAATATTAAGTGTTTCTGAGCTTTCATATGGTTTTTTCATTAAAGATTTCCAGTTCTTCAACTTCTTCTCTATAACGCTTTTTAATATTAAAATCATTTTAAACCTGTATCCAGTCTGGTAATACATCAAATCAGTTTACCTATTTTTTTCTATAATATCAATGGTCAGGATATCTGTTTGCCTTTGTTTCTTCTAAATTATGCTTTATCTCTCTAGGATGTTTAAATATAAAGATTCAAAAATTAAGATTTGACACAGTAACATTTTGTTTCATGCCTCTCTTGTTCCTTAGCTCCCAGTTTTGAATAGAAAATGTATGATTTTTTTCTCTATATATTATTTTCCCCACTCTGGCCATCAGTCATCACTTGCAAGCTAGAGACCTCCTGCTGCCTTGGGCACGTACTTGTCGAAAGTATAAGGCTAAATGCATTACAGGCCATGACTGCATAGAATTTGTTCATAGCTTTCTTAGGTTAAAATTGTTAGCACTGGAAAGAAGGGGACATTTACCCACAGAATCCCTTCTCAATTCCTTTAGCAGACATTGTAAAATTGTAAGTACCTTAAAAGGTGGATAATATATTATGACAAGAACTATAATGCTTAGAGTAAGAATTTATTTTGTATTTCCATTTCTATTAAAACCACTGTAGGTGAAGCACAAAGGGTCTTTAGGGCAGCGAGACTATTCTGTCTGATATTGTAAGTGTGGATACGAGTCGTTATACATTTGTCAAAACCCATAGAATGTACAACCCCAAGAGTGAACTCTAAGGTAAACTATGGACTTTGGGTGATTATGACCTGCCAGTGTATGTTCATACATTGTAACCAATGTTCCCCTCTGGTGGAGGGCGTGGGGAGTGGGGAAAGCAGTGCCTATGTGGGGGGACAAGCGTATGGGAACTGCGTACTCGGCACTCAATTTTGCTATGAGCCTAAGACTACTCTAAAATATAAAGTCTATTAAAATATAACTGCTCTAAATTAAGACTTACAAAGAAGGTTGGTTTTATTAAGGAAAAGATCCAAATTTTACTTTTTAATGTAGTTTGACTTTTATTTCCATGCAATTATCTCATAAGCTAATAAAATGTTCTAAACAGGAAGCCTTTGATAACCTACTGTAATAAATAAAATTATTTGTAAGTAGTATATCAATTATGTGAACAGTACTTCTAAAGAACTTGAAAATCACTCTTACACTAGAAACAATCTTATGGTTATTTTACACAACTAACCATTATTGGAAAATAATATAAAAATAAACTTTAGCTTAGCCTTGGGTAATTATAACTTACGACGTACAGGATTCCAGACGAATGAGATCTTACAGTGTTTCATATTTTGGTTATTTTTACGCGGCCATTTATCTTATTTCTTGATTTATTACTCTGTGTTTTATTGAAAAAGTCTTTACCCCTCCTATGAAGAAAGGAGAAGACCCCTTCAGAACAGATGACCTTCCGGAAAACCTTGATTTTCACCTCAAAATGAAGGATGGCATAGTTTACGTCTATCCTAATGAGGCGGCAGCCAGCAAAGATGAGCCCAAGGCACTTCCTTATCTAAATATGGACACCTTCTTAGATGATATGAATTTTTTACTTGCTTTAATTGCCCAAGGACCTGTGTAAGTGTTTAATGAAACCTGAACTACTATTATTCTCACCACTACTGTAGCCGCCCCCACCACTACTTCCACCACCATCACCCCAATACTATGGCCTCCCCC
>PITA01032187.1:0-14229 GCA_004023965.1 Spilogale gracilis
ATGGATTCCTGCCTCACGTTGAGGTCTTTCATCCATTTTGAGTTTGCCTTTGTGTGTGGTGTAAGCGAATGGTCTAGTTTCATTCTTCTATATGTAGCTGTCCAATTTTCCCAGCACCATTTATTGAAGAGACTGTCCTTTTTCCACTGGATATTTTTTCCTGCTTTGTCAAAGATGATTTGACCATAGATTTGTGGGTTCATATGTGGCAGACTTTTAATTAAATACATATCTCAGGACTGACTGTGATTCTCTCTAGAGACCTTGGAGGGTACATGTTATCTTTATGGTCTCCCTATGCCACAATACAGGATATATATGTTCTGAAGAGGAATTTATACATACACGTAGTGCCCTGGTTTTTATGTCTGTTCTCCCACTTACTATGGCTGCTGTCCAAGGTATTCCCCTTGACTGTCTAGATGTGGTTGTTAGTGGAGCTTGTGTCCTTGGTCCCATGGCTGTGTTGCAATTGGAGAGACAATTCTTGGCTAGTTACAACCCCCAGGGCAAGGCACATAATGCAGACTAAAATACACACGAATTTTTCTGTAAAGGAGGATTATTTGTTTGTCTTGAAACTTTGGTGTGAGTGGCAGGCTTATGATTTGACAAATATCTAAGGTGCTACTTAGATGCTCTCAGAAAATGGATGATCTTGAATGTCATCTTTGTACTCTTCCTCTGCCTTGCTTCAGTCTGTTGAAATTAAAATGTATTCTTTCAGAAAAGAGCTTGTACCCTTTCCTGGTACTCTGATTTTTATGATTTCATCCCAAATATACCTCTAGTTTGCCTGACTCTGGTGGCCAGGAGGGCTTATGTTTACAGGTCCCGCTTAATTGTATATATTTTCCTACTTTAAAAATCTGCTACCTGGGGGTTCTAGTCCAAGATTACAATGCAGAAGACCCTAAACTCATAACCTTCTCCATGAACACACCAAATTACATTTATGGAGTTGCTCCTCTTGAAGAAGAACTGAAGGCCAACTGAACAGCTTGTGTATAACAAAAGTTAGAATGATAAAAATCAACAAGAGCGACAGAGACAAGGGAACAAAAGGAAACACCACCCCTAACAATGCAAACTATAGTGGGAAGTGATAGTACTAAGGGATCAAGAATATATTCCTCTGTCCTTGGGCACACACACACATGCACACACACAAGCTGTGGGTTTAAAAGAACAACTAGTTCATAAAAGAGCCATTCTAGAACTCCACCAAAGGATGAAAGAGTTGCTAGAACGTTCTCTGGGTGGGAGAGTTTGACTGACATAGTCTATGCTCCTTATCCACCTTGAAAGTACAAACCAGTACACAGTCCAGACATCATAACTGGCATGCCACCTCAGTGAGTCCTGGGACTGTAGCCCACACCAGCCCCAATTGCTCCACCAAGGTAGCCACAGAGTGGTAGATACAAGAACACCTCTTGTTAGTACTCATTATGCCTCTAGTCTCCACATCAAGGTGACACAGGTGTCATACACCATGGAACACTCCAGGCCCATATCACTTTGGCTTCAGACAGCTTACTAGGGCACCCCCAGCACAGAGCACTCCCAAAACACCCAATTGATATATGCTTCAGATTCAGTGCCCTACTAGGGTGTTATCTGAGTAGAGAATCCTTGGCCTATGTCTGCTCTCGTTTCAATCACCCCAAAAAGACACCCACTACATGAAGCACAGTGGAACACCCTTGTCTGGATTGGCCTTGACTCCAGTCATCCCAACAGTTCTCCCTGTTCTGAGCTCCCTTGGACACCCCAGCTTGTAACCACTTCAGCTTCAACCAACCCATCAGGAAGCCCTCAGTATGAAGAGCCCTGAGGAAAACTGGATTGAAAATCATTTCATCTTGAATTGCATTGCCAGAGACCTTTTGTGTGGCTAGGTCAGGAGCACAATATATTTAGCTGTCCTGCCAGTGTGCCCCCCCGGCATGGAGCACCCCAAGACCTCCAACATATACCAGCCTTGGCTCCAGCTTCCCCTACAGGGCACCATCTCATCAGAGTCCTGGAATACCCTGGTTTACACCCACATTAGGTTTCTTAACCTGCCAAGGAAACCTCGGTCTGTAGAACATGGGCACCACTATTTTTCACTCACATTAATTTCAACTATATTGCCAGAATATCATATATATGATAAGTCCAGAGACATCCTGGCCTACACATTGTTTCAACTCCAGCCATCCACTATAGCACCCCATGCACAGAGGATATAGGAAACTCTAGCTTGCACCCATTTCCGGTTTAGCTATTCTACCAGAGTTTCCACATACCTAAAAAGACTGGGATACTCCAACCTTCATCCACTTGAGCTTTAGCAGTGAGAAAACACATGCACTAAAAGAAAGCCCAAGAACCTGTAAAACCATACCCTGCCTCATCTCCAGCCACACTTCCAAGACACCATTTGCACTCAGATGTCTAAAACACCCTAAATAATACCAACTTGGCTTCAACTATCTGTCACTGTGTCCTCTGCATGTAGAACCTCAGGACACCCCAGCCTACACCCAACATCAAGTGAACAAACATTCACATTATAGGGTCCTAGAAGGAAAAGAAATAATGGGGTAAAAAACTCATTTAAAAAATAATAGCTGAAAACTTCTCTAACCTAGGAAAGCAAATAGACATTCAGGTCCAAGAAGCAGAGTCCCAAACAGGATGAACTATGGAGGTCCATGCCATGACACATATAATTAAAATACCAAAGATAAAGAGTAAACAGAGACATTTAAAAGCAGCAAGACAAAAGAAAAAATGTTATGTATAAGGGAAACTCTATAAGACTATGACCTGATTTTTCAGCAGAAACTTTGCAGGGAAAATAATAGTGCCATGAGGAATTTGAAGGACTGAAGAGAGAAAGAGAGAAAAAGAAAGAAAAGAAAGAAAGAAAGAAAGAAAGAAAGAAAGAAAGAAAGAAAGAAAGAAAGAAGGAAAGAAGTAAAATAAAGAAAAATAAAGAAAATAAAAACTCTACAAACAAGAATACTCTTCCAGCTAAGATTGTTACCAAAATCTGAAAGAAAGATTAAGAGCTTCTGAGAAAAATAAATGTTAAAGGAATTTATCACCACAAAACTTACTGTACAAAAAGGTTAAAGTCACCGTAGACTTGTGGGTTTATTTCTGTTTTTTTTTAATTCTATTCCATTGATCTGTGTGTCTATTTTTGTGCCAATACCACTGTACAGTGTGATCACTATAGCTCTGTGATATAACTTGAAGTTTGAAAATGTGATGCCTCCAGTTTTACTTTCTAATTTCCAGATTGCTTTGGATATACAGAGCTGCTTTTTGTTTGTTTGTTTGTTTGTTGTTTTTGTTTTTGTTTTTTTTTGTTCTACATCTGTGAAAAATGCTCTTGGGGGATGCCTGGGTGGCTCCGTTGTTAAATGTCTGCCTTTGGCTCCAGGCATCATCCCAGGGTCCTGGGGTCAAGCCCGGCATTGGGATCCCTGCTCAGCGGGAAGCTTGCATCTCCCATTCCCATTCCCCCTGCTTGTGTTCCCTCTCTCACTGTTTCTTTCTCTGTCAAATATATAAATAAATCTTTAAAAAGAAAAAAAATGCTGTTGTTATTTAGATAGGGATTGTATTAAATGTGTAGATTTCTTTGGCTACTATAGACATTTTAACAGTATTTGTTCTTCAAATCCATAAATAGGCAATATTTTCCATTTATTTCTGTTTTATTGAATTTTTTCCATCAGTATTTTATAGCTTTTAGAACTTTCATAGTTAAAGATCTTTACCTCTTTGCTTAGGTTTATTACTAGGTACCTTCTTGGTTTTGGTGCAATTGTAAAATGGTGTTGATTCCTTGATTTCTCTTTCTATTACTACATTACTAGTGTATAGAAATGCAAAATTTCTGCATGTTGATTTTGTATCCTGTGACTTGACTGAATTCATGAATCCTGCCTAGCAATGTTTTGGTGGAGTATCTCAGGTTTTCTCTATAGATTATCATGTCATCTGCAAAAAGTGAATGTGTGACTTCTTCCTTGCTGATTTAGATGCCTTTTATTTCTTTCTGTTTTCTGATGGCTGAGGCTAGGACTTGCAGTACTATGTCAAATAACAGTGGTGAGAGTGGACATCCCTGTCTTGTTCCAGATCATAGGGCTTTTACTCTAAGTTTTTCCGCATCGAGGATGATATCAGCTGTGGGTATTTTATATATGGCCTTTATGATGTTGAGGGATGTTCCCTTTATCCCTATTTTGTTGAGGGTTTTTATCCTGGATAAATTTGTCAAATGATTTTTTCTGCGTCTATTGAAAAGATCATATGGTTCTCATCCCATCTTTGATTAATGTGTTGTATCATATTGCTTCATTTGCAAATATTGAATCAATTTTGTAGCCCAGAAATGATTCCCACTTCGTTGTGGTGAATGATACTCTTTTTTTTTTTTGCCATGTCTGTTTTTTTTTTTACTGTTACTTAAATTTTTTTTTCCAGTGCTCCAAGATTCATTCCCCATTCCCCACACCCAGTGCTCCACGCTTTAGGTGTCCCCAGTACCCACCAACAGGCTCTCCCATCCCTGCACCCCATTCCCTCCAAATCCCTCAGTTTGTTTTTGTGTCCAAAGTCTCTGTTGTTTCATTTCCCTCCCTAGATTACCCTAGTTCCCATTTACTTTCCTTCTCCTACTGTCCTCCAGGTTACCCCTCATGCACCACAAGAAAGTGAAACCATGCGATACTTGACTTTCTATTCTTGGCTTATTTCACTCAGCATAATCTCTTCCAGTCCGGTCCATGTTGCTACAAAAGTTGGATATTCATCCTTTCTGATGGAGGCATAGTATTCCATTGTATATATGTACCACATCTTCTTTACCATTCATCTGTTGATGGGCACCTTGGCTCTTTCCACAGTTTGGCGATTGTGGCCATTGCTGCGATGAACATTGGTGTACATATGGCCCTTCTTTTCACTACGTCTGTATCTTTGGGGTAAATGCCCAGTAGTGCAATTGCAGGGTCATAGGGTATCTTTATTTTCAATTTTTTAAGGAATCTCCACACTGTTTTCCAAAGCGGCTGCACCAGTTTACATTCCCACCAACAGTGTAAGAGGGTTCCCCTTCCTCCGCAGCCTCTCCAACACTTGTTGTTTCCTCTCTTGTTAATTTTGGCCATTCTGACTGGTGTAAATTGGTATCTCAGTGTGGTTTTGATTTGAATTTCCCTGATAGCTAGTGACGCTGAACATTTTTTCATGTGTCTGTTGGCCGTTTGTATATCTTCTATGGAGAAGTGCCTCTTCATGTCTCTTGCCCATTTTTTGATGTGTTCATCTTCTTTTTGGGTGTTAAGTTTGAGTAGTTCATTATAGATCTTGGATACCAGCCCGTTGTCTGTAGTGTCATTTGCAAATATCTTCTCCCATTCTGTGGGTTGCCTCTTTGTTTTGCTGACTGTTTCCTTTGCTGTACAGAAGCTTTTTCTTTTGATGAAGTCCCAGAAGTTCATTTTTGCTTTTGTCTCCTTTGCCTTTGGAGACGTGTCTTGAAAGACGTTGCTGTGGCCGATGTCAAAGAGGTTACTGCCTATGTTCTCTTCCAGGATTTTGATGGATTCCTGCCTCATGTTGAGCGCTTTCATACATTTCGAGTTTGCCTTTGTGTGTGGTGTAAACGAATGGTCTAGTTTCATTCTTCTATATGTAGCTGTCCAATTTTCCCAGCACCATTTATTGAAGAGACAGTCTTTTATCCACTGGATATTATTTCCTGCTTTGTTAAAGAGGATTTGCCCATAGATTTGTGGGTCCATATGTGGCTCTCCACTCTGTTCCATTGGTCTGTTTCTCTGTTTTTGTGCCAGTACCATGCTGTCTAGGTGATCACAGCTTTGTAATAAAGCCTGAAGTCAGGTAATGAGATGCCCCCACCTTTGCTTTTCTTCTTCAGCAATTCCTTAGCGATTCAGGGTCTTTTTTGGTTCCATATAAATTTTAGGATTGTTTGTTCTAACGTTTTGAAGAATGTTGGTGGAATTTTGATCGGAATGGCATTGAAAGTGTAGATTGCTCTGGGAAGTATAGACATTTTGACAATGTTTATTCTTCCGATCCATAAGCATGGAATGTTCTTCCATCTTTTTGTGTCTTCTTCAATTTCTTTCATGAGTGTTCTGTAGTTCCTCAAGTACAGATCCTTGACTTCTTTGGTTAGGTTTATTCCTGAGAATCTTATAGTTTTTGGTGCTATAGTAAACGGAATTGATTCTCTGATTTCCCTTTCTATTTTTTCATTGTTAGTGTATAAGAATGCAATTCATTTCTGTGCATTGATTTTGTATCCTGCCACATTACCGAATTATTGTATGAGTTCTAGTAGTTTGGGGGTAGAATCTTTTGGGTTTTCCACATAGAGCATCAAGTCATCTGCAAAGAGAGAGAGTTTGACTTCCTCTTTGCCAAGCTGGATACCTTTTATTTCTTTCTGTTGCCTGATTGCTGTTGCTAGGACTTCTAACACTATGTTGAACAGTAGTGGTGAGAGTGGACATCCTTGCCTTGTTCCTGATCTCAGAGCAAAGACTGTCAGTTTTTCCCCATTGAGGATGATATTCGCTGCGGGTTTTTCGCAGATAGATTTTATGAGGTTGAGAAATGTTCACTCTATCCCAAAACTTTGAAGAGTTTTGATCAGGAACGGATGTTGTATTTTGTCGAATGCCTTTTCTGCATCAATTGAGAGTACCATGTGGTTTTCCTCTCTTCTCTTATTGATTTGTACTATCACGTTGATTGTTTTGCGAGTGTTAAACCACCCCTGCATCCCTGGGATAAAACCCACCTGGTCATGGTGGATAATCTTTTTAATGTATAGTTGGATCCAGTTGGCAAGGATCTTGTTGAGAATCTTGGCATCCGGGTGCATCAGCAATATTGGTCTGAAGTTCTCCTTTTTGATGGGGTCTTTGTCTCTTTTGGGGATTAGAGTAATGCTGGCTTCATAGAAAGAGTCTGGGAGTTTTCCCTCTGTTTCTATTGTCTGAAAGAGCTTCAGGAGAATAGGTGTAATTTCTTCTTTGAATGTTTGGTAGAATTCCGCAGGGAGTCCGTCTGGGCCTGGACTCTTGTTTTTGGGGAGGTTTTTGATCACTGCTTCATCTCTTTACTGGATATAGGTCTATTCAGATCGTCAATGTCTTCCTGTTTCAGGCTTGGGAGCTGATAGGTTTCTAGGAAAGTATCCATCTCTTCTAGGATGTTAAACATATTGGCATATAATTGTTGATAGTAATTTTTGATGATTGTTTCTATTTCCTCGGTGTTAGTCATGATCTCTCCCCTTTCATTCATGATTTTATTAATTTGGGTCTTCTCCCATTTCTTTTGGATTAGTTTGGCCAATGGTTTATCGATCTTATTGATTCTTTCAAAGAACCAGCTTCTAGTTTCATTGATGCGTTCTACTGTATCTCTAGTTTCTGATTCATTCATCTCTGCTCTAATCCTTATTATTTCCCGCCTTGTGTGGGGGGCTGGTTTAAATTTTTGTTGATTTTCCAGTTCTTTAAAGTGTAAAAAAGTTGGTGTATTCGGGATTTTTCAATTTTTTTTGAGTGAGGCTTGGATGGCTATGAATTTCCCCCTTAGGACTGCCTTTGATGTATCCCATAGGCTTTGGATCGCTGTATCTTCATTCTTGTTGGTTTCCATGAAGTGTTTCAGTTCTTCTTTGATTTCTTGGTTGATCCACATATTCTTGAGCACGATCGTCTTTAGCTTCCAAGTGTTTGATTTTCTTCTGAACTTTTTATGGTGGTTGAGTTCCAGATTCACAGCACTGTGGTCAGAGAATATGCAGGGAATAATTTCAATCTTCTGGTATCGGTTGAGCCCTGATTTGTGACCTAGTATATGGTCTATTCTGGAGAAAGTTTCATGTGCAAGTGAGAAGAATGAGTATTCTGCTGTATTCGGGTGAAATGTTCTGAATATATCTATGAGGTCCATCTGGTCCAATGTGTCATTCAAGGCTCTTGTTTCTTTGTTGATTTTCTCTTTAGATGATCTGTCCATTGCTGAGAGTGCTGTGTTAAGATATCCTACGATTAGTGTATTTGCATCAATATGATTCTTTATTTTGTTTAAGAGTTGGCTTATGTAGTTGGCTACTCCCATGTTGGGTGCATAAATATTTACAATTGTTATATCTTCTTGATGTATAGACCTTTTAAGAATGATGTAGTGTCCTGTGTCTCTTAATACAGTCTTTAGACTAAAATCCAATTTGTCTGATATGAGAATTGCTACCCCGGCTTTCTTTTGGGGTCCATTGGCATGAAAGATGGTCCTCCACCCCTTCACTTTCAATATGGAAGTGTCTTTAGATTCCAGATGAGTCTCTTGTCAACAGAATATGGATGGGTCCTGTGGACTTATCCAGTCTGCAACCCTGTGTCTTTTTATTGGAGCATTTAGGCCGTTCACATTGAGAGTGATTATTGATAGAAACATTTGTATTGACATCATGTTGCCTCTGGAGTTCATGTTTCTATAGATTACCTCTGTAGATTTCTGTTTTTTGTCACTCTTGGGTTTTTTTCTCCTCTATAGAACCCCTCTTAGCATTTCTTGTATTGCTGGTTTGGTGGTTGCATAATCTTTTAAACCTTGGTGTTCTTGGAAGCTCTTTATTTCTCCTTCCATTTTGAAAGTCAACCTTGCTGGGTACATTATCCTTGGTTGCATATTTTTGTCATGTAACTTCCTGAATATGTCTTGCCAGCCCTTTCTGGCTTGCCAGGTTTCTGTAGAAATGTCTGACGTTATTCTGATGGTCCTCCCTCTATAGGTAAGGGATCGCTTTCTCCTAGCTGCCCTTAAGACATATTCTTTGGTTTTCTGATTCAAGAATTTTACTATTATGTGCCTGGAGGTTTTTCTGGCCTCATTGATCTTGGGGGGTGTCCTCTCTGCTTCTAGGACATGAACATTTGTTTCATTCCCCAGATTTGGGAAATTTTCATCCATATTTTGTTCAACAATATTTTCTAGGCTTCTCTCTCTCTCTCTCAACTCCTTCGGGAATTCTAATAATTCTGATATTGGAGCATTTCATGGCATCATTTATTTCCCTTATTCTGTTTTCTTGAGATTTTAGCTGTTTGCTCCAAGACTTCTCTTGCTCCTCCTTCTTAATCCATCTGTCTTCTAAATCACTGCTACAATCTTCAGCTTCACTTACTCTGGCTGTTAGCATATTTAAATTAGATTGCATAGCATCTATAGCCTTTCTAACCTCAGCTTTCACTTCTGTTACTATGGCTTCCACTTTGAGACTATTGTTCTTTTCTAAATTAACTATTGCTTGGACTATTGCTGCCCTGAATTCCATTTCTGTCATATTGTTTATGTTCATTTCCAGTAATTCTGTGACCGAGGCTGCAGTCTTGGGGTTCTTATTCTGTTGGATGTTCCTTCGCCGAGTCATTGTGGTGAGGAGTCATTGAGGGGGTGTACAGCTAACTATATCAGCCACTATCTAGGTGGATTGGTCGTTGGAAGGTTTTGGAGCAACCAGAATTCACCACTGAAAAGGGAGGAGAAAGAAAAAAGAAAACAGAAGAGAGGAAACAAGAAAAGAAACCCCTGCCAGATTGCGGCCCGGTGGTAGGATTTATATGGTACAAAACTGTTACAGGGTAAAGAAAAGTGTTATCAAGGGTGAATGAAGAGATCTAAAAGTGAAGCCCAACCTATATGACCCCCAAGACCTGTATTTATATAATACAAAAGCAAGGACAATTACACAGACACACTGACAAACTAGAATGGGAAGGTGAGGGTAGACACTCCTTGTGGGCAAGGAATGCGTTTCAGATGCTCTCGAGTTTGTCTTGTTATTATTGTTGGAGGAGCCCACTTTCAAAAGATATAGGGAGATTAGAACTGGTTGTATGTAGGGGTAGTATTGAATAGGGATGTGTGATTGACTTGTGCCTATAACTACATGTACATGTAAAAGAGAGAATAAAGGAAAGAGGAGAGAAGAAAGGGAAAAACAGAGAAAGCAAACAGGGAAACAAGATGCAACAACAAGAGCAGAAAATATAGGAGTGTGTTTGAAAAAATTTCAAGGTAAAAAAAATTGTTATGGGGTGTTGTATTGAGTATCACGTTGTGATAAAAACGGGTTAAAAATTGAAAGAAGAAAAACCATCAGAATGTATTTTTAAGCTTACAATGGAAGCTTTAAAAGTAAAAATAGAAAAAAATTAAAAAAGTAAATAAGGTGGAAAACTATTAATAAGTTGTAGGGCTTTTGGTACTTGTAGTCAGTGCCAGGAGTTTAATAAATCGCCTTTCCCCTGTTTTGGGGTTTTGCAGTTTGAGTGTTTTCCTCCTGAGCTTCTGGCTTGCTTTCTGGGGGCTGGGCCTGCAGCGCTGTTTCAGTCCTCCTACCTGGGCTGCGTCTCTCCGCCCCCTTGCTAGAGGCTGGTCTCCAAGGTAACCAGGTTATCAGGTTACAATTCTCTGGTGGTGGAGCATTGTTCTTTTATGTCCTTTTTCAGCTGCTGAGGATGTCAGGTAGGAGCAAGATGTCTGCACCCAGACCTCCTTCAGGAGAGAGCCTTTACACCGAGAGGGGCTCTTTCCCACCTCCTGGTTGGCAGCCTGTTACAGCCTGGCACACGCAGAGGCTGGATTGATCTCTGCCCATGCCCCCCGTTTGTCACTTCACTCCCGCACCTCAAAACCACAACTTTTTTTGTATCGTGCGACCTTGTCTGTGTTCGGGACCTGAGGTGTCTCTGGTCCCAGGCAAATCTATAAAATCGCCTTCCCTGGGGGGTCCGCGCCTGGCCCACAGGGTGGAGAGAAGCAGGAGAGAAAGGCAGTGGCAGAAAAATAGAATCCACACCTGCCACTCTCGCTAAGATCCCCCATGCCGCGAAGCCATGCTTCTCTGGCTTAAGCAGTGGAGGGATAGACCCCGCACCCAGCCCCTCTAAGTTCCCTGGAGCAGGAGGGCACTTCCTCTTCCTGCAGATTCCCATCTCCCTGCTGCTGTGGAGGAAAAACTGATTTTGCCCCTCACAGGGCACCTTCTGTCCCTGTGGGTCCCCGTCTCCCCACTCTGGTGGCAGCAGTGCCTGCGAAAGAAAAGTCTCCTTGCCTTGCTGTGGGCTCTGCTGTGCTCCCGTTTCTGTCTCGCCCCGATTCAGACCGTAATCTGCTGTTATTACTCACTCACAGAGCTCTTTCGTGTTGGGGTATTTGCTTTCAATGGTTAAGCTCTGCGGGCTTCCTCCCCCACTCCCCTGTCTCTAGGGGCAAGCCTCTGGTCCCTCTCACTTGTTTCTACCTTTTTGCGGATGGTCTTTGTCTCCAGAAGCGCAAAATATCACATTTCAGGCTGATTTCTCGGGTGCTCACAGTGGTCCTGTAGTGTTTTTGTTTTTTTTTACTGGATTTCAATGCACTTTAGGGAACTCCCCAAAATGCGGTCACCTGGTCTTCCGCCATCTTCTTCTCTGGCTCTTCTATTTTTTAACCTACTTTTATTACAACTTGATCACAAAAACAGACAAATAGACCAATGGAAGAGAATAAAGAGTCCAGATATGGATCTGCAACTCTATGGTCAAATAATCTTCAACAAAGCAAGAAAAGATATCCAGTGGAAAAAAAAAATGTCTCTTCAATAAATGGTGCTGGGAAAATTGGACAGCTACATGTAGAAGAATGAAACTAGACCATTCTCTTATGCCACACACACAGATAAACTCGAAATGGTTGAAGACCTCATCATGAGACAGGAATCTATCAAAATCCTAGAGGAAAACATAGGCAGTAACATCATTGACATTGGGCACAGCAACTTCTTTCAAGACACATCTCCACAGGCAAAGAAAAGAAAAGCAAAAATGAGCTTTTGGGACTTCATCAAAATTAAAAGCTTCTGCATAGCAAAAGAAAAAGTCAACAAAACAATGAGGCAACCCACAGAATGGGAGAGGATATTTGCTAATGACACTACAGACAAAGGGATGATATCCAAAATCTATAAAGAACTCCTCAAACTAAACAACCAAAATAAAGATCATCACATCAAAAAAAAAAATTGGGGGGGCAGGAGACATGAAGAGGCACTTTTCCGTAGAAGACATACAAATGGCTAACAGATACATGAAAAAATGTTCATTATCACTTGCTATCAGGGAAATTCAATTCAAAACCACATTGAGACACCATCTTAGACCAGTCAGAATGGCCAAAATTAACAGGACAGGAAACAACAAGTGTTGGAGAGGCTATAGAGAAAGGGGAACCCTCTTACATTGTTGGTGGGAATGCAAGTCAGTGCAGCCGCTTTGGAAGGCAGTGTGGAGATTCCTTAAAAAATTAAAAATAGAGGGGTCAAGATGGCGGAAGGCCAGGTGACCGCATTTCGGGGAGTTCCCTGATGAGAGCTGAATTCCAGCAAAAAAAAACACTACAAGACCACCGTGAACACCCATGAAACCAGCCTGAAATGTGATATTTCCCACTTCTGGACCGCCACGAGAGACAAAGAACATCGGCAAAAGGTAGAAACAAATTGGAGGGTCTGGAGTCTTGCCCCCGGAGACAGGGGAGTGGGGGAGGAAGCCTGCAGAGCTGAACCATTAAAAACAAATACCCCAAAATGAAAGTGCTCTGTGAGTGAGGAATAACAGCACATTACGGCCTGAATCGGGGCTAGAAAGAAGCTAAACACAGCGGAGCCCGGGGCAAGGCAAGGAGACTTTAAAAAATCTTTTATTTTCGTTCTTTTCCCGCTGCCCAGACTCCCTCTGCCCCGGCGGGCCCTGGCCCCGGCGAGCACAGCCGCCCGCCTCCGCCCCGGCGGGCCCCGGCCCCGGCGTGCACAGCAGCCCGCGACGGCCCCCGTGGGCCCCGGCCCCTGCGCGTGCAGCAGCCTGCCTCCGCCTGAGCCACCACAGCTGCTGGGAAAGCCGTGGGAGTGGATTCTATTCTGCCCTTCTCTCCCGTTTCTCTCCACACCGTGGGCCGCGTGTAGAACCCCCCAAGGGAAGACGTTTTTTATAGACTTTCGTGGGACCGGAGAGGCTCCAGGTCCCAGGGCGCAGACAAAGTCACGTGATCCAAAAGGAGTTGTGGCTTTCACGTGCGGGAGTGAAACAACAAGCGGTGACGGGGGCAGAAATCAATACGACATCTGCACCAGCCTGGCTGTGACAGACTGCCAACTGGGAGGCTGGAAAGAGCTCCTCCCTGTGTAGAGGCTCACTCTGGAAGGGAGGTCTGGGCGCAGACATCCTGCTCCGACTTGACTTCCTCAACTGCTGAAAAAAGACGCAAAAGAACAACGCTCCGCTACCAGAGAATTGCAGCCTGATAGTCTGGTTGCCATTGAGACAGGCCTCTAGCAGGGGGGCCAAGAGACTCAGCCTAGGTAGAAGGACTGAAAGGGAATGACATGCCCCACCCCCAGAAAGCAGGCCAGAAGGTCTGGAGGACAACATTCCAATGCAAAACCCCAAATCGGGGGAAAGCCAATTTATTAAACTCCTGGCACTGACTACAAGTACCAAAAACTCTACAACTCATTGATAAAGTTTTCCACCACATTTACTTTTTTAAACTTTTTTCTAGTTTTACTTTTAAAGCTTCCACTTTAAGCTTAAAATTACATTCTCACGGTTTTTCTTCTTTCAATTTTATCCCCCTTCTTATCACAACGTGATACCCAACACAACACCCCATAACATTTTTTACTTTATATATATATATTCTTTTTAATTTTTTTCTTTTTTCTATTTTTTTTCTTTTTTTTCTTTCTGTTTTTTACCCTGAAATTCAAACACACCCCTGTATTTTCTGCTTTTGTTGTTCCCTCTTGTTTCCCTGTTAGCTCTCTCTGTTTCTCCTTTCTTCTCTCCTCTTTCCTTTATTCTCTCTTTTACGTGTACATGTAGATACAAGCTCCAAGTCAATCCAACATCCCTATTCAATACTACCCCTATATGCAACCAGTTCCAATCCCCCTATATCATTTGAAAGTGGGCTCCTCCAACAATAACAGCAAGATAAACTCGGCAGCGTCTGAAACGCATTCCTTGCCCACAAGGAATGTCTGCCCTCACCTTGCCACTCTAGTTTGTCAGTGTTCCTGTGTAATTGTCTTTACTTCTATATTATATAAGTACTGGTCTTGGGGGTCATATA